>VNJQ01002981.1:0-15180 GCA_008042515.1 Drosophila truncata | reverse complement strand
TTGGCCACTTATTATTATTTCAGAATTTCGATTTTAATTTTATAGTTCAATTGCAATCTGCAAGGGTATATAAACTTCGGTGAGCCGAAGTTAGCTTCCTTTCTTGTTATACCCTTGCAGGGTATTATAATTTTGGTCAGAAGTTTGCAACGCAGTGAAGGAGACATTTCCGACCCTATAAAGTATATATATTCTTGATCAGGATCAACAGCTGAGTCGATCTAGCCATGTCCGTCTGTCTGTCTGTCTGTCTGTCTGTCCGTTTCTACGCAAACTAGTCCCTCAGTTTTAAAGCTATCTGAATGAAACTTTGCAGTTAGTCTTCTATATACTTTCACTCGTACATATGTCGGAACGGGCCAGATCGGACGACTATATCATATAGCTGCCATAGGAACGATCCGTAAAATTTTCGAAAAAAAATTATAACTTTGTCAGTTTTCAACACAATTCCACCAAATTTGACATTTGGCTATTAATTAATATTCTAAAATGTCGGTTTTAATTTCATAAAAATCGGACGACTATATCCTATAGCTGTCATAGGAACAATCAGGAAAATAATAAAAAAATTCATACCTCCGCAGCTCCTTAACATATTTTCATCAAATTTGAGAATTGGCCACTTACTATTATTTCAGAGTTTTAGTTTTAATTTCATGAAAATCCGCCTACTATATCCTATAGCTGCCATAGGAACAATCAGGGTAATAATACAAAATTCATAGTTTCGCTATTTCTCAAAATATTTAAATCAAATTTGGGATTTGGCCTCTTATTATTATTTCAGAATTTCGATTTTAATTTTATAGATCAATTGCAATCTGCAAGGGTATATAAACTTCGGTGAGCCGAAGTTAGCTTCCTTTCTTGTTAGTTTTGATTTTTACTGTAGCATTAATGAATACCTAATTCTAATAAGCATGCAATGTAGTGACCGTAGAAAATCAACGCCCAAATATATTAATATATGTTTTTCTTTAGATCAAACAAATTGAAAAATCCATTCACACCGGAGAGCTTCAAATCAGAGAGCATCAACAATTTTGGATTATGTTGCAAAATCATTTCGTTAATTTATCTCAAAAAAGGAGTGACCAGCTTAATGAAATTCAAGTGACTCGAAAACGTAAGTTATGCCTATATAAATAAAAACTGAAGTTAATAATTATATTCTCTATTTATATCAAAATAATTAAAATATTTAGTTAGCAGTACTTACATACACTCAGTACCAGAAAAAAAACAGCACCCTAAAAGTTCACTAATAGGGTATTCCCACACAGCTCCATCTGCCGTCCCCCATCCGTTGGGCGGATGTTCCATATGATTTTCTCCATCCGAACGTTCTCATTTCGTTCCAAATCCGTTGTACATCAAAATTTGATGTACTTTTTTCTTTGACTTTTAACTCAGAATTCTTCTGTTGAAATTTTTTAATTGAGAATTGGAACAATTTAATTGGAACATATGAAATGGATCATATGAAATGAAACATTTTGATTGGAACATATGAATTGGAACATATGAATTGGAACATAGGAAAAGTTGAGCCTGAAGATTATTCCTCCTTCAGGGGAACACAGCGCTCGGGAAGTCTGCCTCCTGAAAAGCTCTCTAACCTGAGCAATGACAAGGAAATTGTAGAAAAGAACTAGCTTTTAATTTCAAACATTTATTTAATTAATACGATCTAGACAATATACGGCAATTGCAGATCTTATTCTCTCTGCAGGTTGGTTTAAATCTGCAGACATGTTACTACGATTTGGTTGATCCTGTGGGTCATTAGCTTTCAGCTGCCAATTATCTCTGATAACAATGTTCTGCTCATTTAAATTATTCTGCAAAATGGAACAGGTTAATTATTATTGTTTTTGAAGTGACTTTCATGCCCCTTGCCAATAAAGCGAAACCTGGCTTTCAAATGGCTAAATGCATTTTCAACATCTCGCTCTAAGTGCACTGTTCCAAGGATGCGGTCCTAGAAAATGGGTATGGCTTCATCAGCGTTTGGGAAAATCGGAAAGCCGAGTCCCCAATAAGCAGCAGCGGGATTTTTATGCCACAGACGTCCTTCGCTTTTCCTGAAGGATTAGATTCGAGCCTAATATTCTTGCCAGGCTAGAATTTCGAATAATTCTGGAGTCGTTGCATAGCCTCCAAATCTTCGTCTTCTGAGCAAACTGATATTAGAGCCTCCGCCAATTTTTGGGTTTGTTGCTGTACAACAGCCAAAACAGCAAAATCTTCCATATTTGAACACATTTTTTTACGTATTGTATGACTGACAGCTGCCAAATCGGATGGGGGATGTAGATGTAGCTCTATGGGAATACGAGTTTCACATCTGAGAAAAATCCCAACGGTTTCAAACGGATGGACTGTGTGGGATTAGGGCATTACTTGTATGTTATATTCCTTGGCGTTTCTAAAAATGTTGTCTGAATTGTCAAGTGTTTGATTAATGAAACATTTTTTAATAAAAGTAAAAGCAATTTTATTTTTATCACTTTTTATCTTTGAGAAAAAATCATTTGTCCAACCCATATTAATTTTTCAGATATTTCCTAACTATGATAACATAAAGAAAATAATAATTTTAACGAAGTTCTCCGGCCAGGGAATGTCTCTGTCGCGGCCAGGGAACATATATAAAACATTCGTATAGAAAGACGGGAGGAGATAGTCGGAATTTCGTAATTTAGGGCTCTAGCACTCCAGGTATCGGTCTAAACCGATTTCATGTGCCGTGGTTGCCACCTCGGTTATCCGGTTCTACGAGATTGGTCAAGATCCCGTTGATCCCGCCAATCGACGTATGGCGGCCTGCGTTCCCGATCACGGCACGGCTTATCACAATGCACTACCGACACTGTTTGTACTGCCTTATCGGCACTGCTTGCGGCAGAGGGGAGGCTTCGCGGGTCCCGGCGCCAAAGTTGGGGCGTTGTATTTAATTTAAATACTATAATATTTAATTTGGCTCCGTGAGGGAGGCGAAGTATCTGGGTATTCACCGTGAAGTCGAGCCTGGGGTGGTTTTCTCCGTATGGGCGGGGAGACTAGCTGTAGACTGCGGTGCCGGATGGGCGCGGCTGGCGAAGCCCAGGGAAAACCATCTGGGTGGACGCGGAGACTAACTACTGGGGTCAATGACAGTACCGATCCGCCGCGTATGGAAAACCAATCCACATTACAATATGTTTTTTGCTATGCCTTTGCCAGGCAATCGTGACGCTTTACTCAGGGGTTAGAGCACCCGCCTTCGAAACAGGTGGGCAAGAGTTCGAATCCTGTTTGTGGCGAACATTTCTTATTTATTTATTTTTGTTTTTTTTTTTAAGTAATTTATTGAAAATTTTTGATTTTGCTTGCTGCTGCTTTCACTTGGCAACACAAGTCGAAGCAGCAAAAACTGTTCGACTTATGCAAGTGGCCAGATGCTGCAGTCGCCGAATGAGAATTTTTAATTTTGCTTTGCTGCTGAAGGCGCCGACTGAGAATTTTTTATTTAGCTTTTCTGCTGCTGTCGCCGAATGAGAATTTTTAATTTTACTTTCACTTGGCAACGCAAGAATTTTTTGTGCATCGGTGTCAATTGAAGCAAGGTCGATACTGGAACTAAATTGTTTAACTATGGCGCAAAGTGATATTTGAATGTATTTCGAGATGAAGGCATAGCTACATGTAAAACATATAAAAATAAACTAAAACAATAAAGGAAGCTAACTTCGGCTCGCCGAAGTTTATATACCCTTGCAGATTGCAATTGAACTATAAAATTAAAAACGAAATTCTAAGTTAACATTGAATGGCCGAATCCCAAATTTGATGAAAATATGTTGAGAAACAACTGAGTTATAATTTTTGCTATTATTTCTCTGATTGTTCCTATGGGAGGTATAGGATATAGTTGTCCGATATTCATGAAGTTTTAAAGAAAATACTGGAATAATATTAAGTAACTAAATCCCAAATTTGATTAAAATATTTTGAGAAATAGCGAAGTTAGGATTTTTTTATTATTTTCCTGATTGTTCCTATAGCAGCTATAGGATATAGTCCTCCGATTTGTATGAAATTAAAACTGAAATTTTTGAATTACAATTAGTGGCTAAATATCAAATTTGATGGAATTGTGTTAAAAACTGACTAAGTTAAAATTTTTTTTCGAAAATTTTACCGATCGTTCCTATGGCAGCTATAGGATATAGTCGTCCGATTTTCATGAAATTTAAAATTCTGAAATAATAATTAATGGGCAAATATCAAATTTGGTGATAATATATTGAATACTGACAAAGTTATAATTTTTTTTCGAAAAATTTACCGGTCGTTCCTATGGCAGCTATATGATATAGTCGCCTGATCCGGCGCGTTCCGACTTATGTAGGAGTGAGAGCATATGTAAGACTACCTGCAAAGTTTCATTCAGAAAGCTTCAAAACTGAGGGACTAGTTTGCGTATAATCGGACAGACGGACATGGCTAGATCGACTCGGCTGTTGATGCTGATCAAGAATATATATACTTTATAGGGTCAGAGACGTCTTCTTCACTGCGTTGCAAACTTCTGACTGAAATTATAATATATACAAGGGTATAAAAATAATATACTTAAATATACATATAAGTTTTTCGACAAAATTATAATTTTGTCAGTTTACAAAATATTTTCATCAAATTTGAGATTTGACCAGAATTTTGGTTTTAATTTTATAAAAATCAGACGAATATATCTCATATATGACATTGGAAAATCAGAAAAATTTATGAAAAATCATAACTTCGCTGTTTTTAAAGATATTTTTATTTTATTTTATAGTTGAATTGCAATTTACAAGAGTATATAAACTTCGGCGAGTGGAAGTTAGCTTCTTTTCTCGTATTTTTTTTTTTTTTAATACGTCAATACGTAGCCCTCTGTGTAGGGCTCTGCCGCGGCATATATGGGACGGTATGCTGTAATTCCATTCCCAGGGATTAACAGCCTGGAAGGCTCTCCATAGTCTTCAAGATTCCGGATCGGTTTAGGATCCGTTCTCGGAAGGCTCGTTTAAAATACGGCGCTGTTGCCCGTCGCAATAATTCCAGGAATTCAAGGAGAGCTGTATTCCCTTGTTTCCATCCAGGGAGTGTGCCCTCGAAGTCGACGCTAAAGCTCTGGAAAGGTTTGTCAACCTACCGTTTGAACATTCTTTCAGCTGTCTTTTCCTGGCTAACCCTGAAGCGTTGGCAGCTCAAGCATCGTCGCAGTTTTTGGGCCACCCGCGTACATGTTTTCTGTACGCCCAGGTGCCCCGGGGTTGGATGATCGTGGAACTTCTGTAACACCCTGCTGCGGAAACTCGTGCCAACACACAGCTTTCAGGGGGTGTAATCCTCGCACTTTGAACGCTATCCAGTACGTCCGTATAACTGTCCGTTCTCCTCGCGGTAGACGGAATAGTCGGGTTCCTGCTGAATCCGGCAAAGCATCTTGTGAATTCATTTTCAGGTGTTGTCCTGCACCTACCTACCTTGGATGGTTGCGAGCGGTTGTCGCGCCAAGGCGTCGGTGACCAAGTTTCATGTCTCACGTCGATAGTTGATATTATACTAGAACTGCTGTAACTCCAACGCCCACCGATTTATTTGGCCCGTGGGGCTTTCAATGGAGTTTAACCACTTGAGCGAGTGGTCGGTGAGTACCTCGAATCTGTATCCTTACAGGTAACATCGAATCTTGCGGATAGCCCACACTATCGCAAGACGAGGATCGGGGCTTTCGTCAGTAGCTCCTTCAATCCCTGAAAAGCCTTTTCCTGCTTCTCGGTCCACTCCCATTTCCGATCCTTCCGTAGGAGGGAATTCATCGGTTTCACAACGTCAGCAAAGTTCGGTACAAAGCGTCTGTACCAAGACGCTATGCCGAGGCATCGGCGAAGCTCCTTGAGGCTTGCCAAAAGCAATAACTCTCTCTTGCTTCTCTGTTGTTTGGGTCAGCACGGCGCCTATACCATAGTCGGTTTGAATTTCCCCGCGAAATCTGGGCAGGCAAGTATCGGGGCTTCCGTCAACAGCTTTTTCAGTCCCTGGAAAGCCTGCTCCTGCTTAGCTGACCTTTTCCACTTCCGGTCCTTCTTAAAGAGAGAAGTCATAGGTTCCCTCAGGCGTCTGAATACCTCTCGCAAGTTCTGAACGTGGTCCTTGAGCGTGAAACCGATTACGTCTGCAATTTCCCACGCGGGGATGTTCGTGGTCATTGCTGGTTCCGGAGCGCAAAACCTTTCTCGTTTTGCTTCCTTACGAAACGTTGGCTCGGGGTGGGCAAGGCTCCAATCCAGCTCGGGGCTTTTCCTGAACGTGAATGACATGCGTCGTTGTGTTCCCATCGTTGAGACGCGTTGGGGCAGCCCTAATGCGATCACGCTGCGGCTGCGCTCGTGGAGCAGCTTATGGTGGGGTGTTCGCTAGTATGGCAGCTTCCGGCTTGCTAATGTGCGGCTTCACGGCGGCTTCTCCCTGCGTCGATGTATGCGCTTTCGCGGCGGCTTGATCAATCCGTGAGTGGGCCTTCGCAAAGGCTTGATCCGTCAGTGTATGCGGCTTCTTTGTGCAAAAACCGCGACCATCTCATCTCAATATCAGAACCGGATCCGATATCAAAACCGATTCACGAACTAGAAGGCTCGCACCATTGCGATCGCTAATCCAGGATACCTTATTTTCCGTATTATTCTTTGCGTATAAAAAACGTCACGTGCCCGGAATTCGCTCTTCCGCTGACGCCTGACGTAACACTCACGGCCTGCAGCGAACACAGTGAACACCTATACCCCCAACCGTAGCAAGGGCAGTAGCATATATAGCGTAAATATATCAGTCATTATATATGTATAGTGTGGGTATTTTTGCAAAATCGCGACAGGATAAAAACCGGATGTAAACAATTTACATTGAACTTATTCTATACATAACTTTATCGTCCAAAAGAACTATCAACGCAAATATGTATATACATACACATGTGCTAGATTTATTTAAGGCTAAAAATATATATTTTAATTTGCAAACTTCAGCAACTCATGCGCCTTTGGATTTGGGCTTATCACGAATTTCTGTCGGTTATCCGGCACGAGCTTACTAATGTTAAACATTTTCTTACCTAACTTACAGTATTTTTTTTTTTCAGAACTTTCTATAATTAAGCAAAAGTCTCTTAAAATTGATAAAGAACTGGAAATTTCAGAAAGCAAAACAAAGGACTTACAATTAAATATTCAGAAATTTACTTCAAAATTGGAACTACTAAATGAAAAAATTTATAAGAAAAGAATTCACCATGACTTTGAAGAAACTGAATTCGAGCATGAGCAGACGGAGAACAGCGAACAACTTAAGGTGTGTACATCCAAACAGAAACTTTACTTATAAGAAGTATATTAATATGTTTTTTTAGGAATCCGAACTTGGGATTTTAAAGTTGGAAGAGATAATTACTGAACTAATGAATGAAATCGAGCTTAACAAAGATTTAGTTATAGATAATCATAGAGAAACATTATCTTGGGAAACCAAATATAAATTACTTGAAGAAATCATACAATGGTCAAAGTCAGAGCGATCTTTAGACGGTGAAATTGGTGTAATGAAAACTGAAATTCATCGTATGAATATAAGATATAGTCAACTTAAACGAGCTCAAGAAAAACTTGTTCAAGATCTGGAACATTGTGTTATGCACCGAGAGCAAATTTTTGTTAATGCAACAACTAAAGAACGTGTTAAAATCAAAACTAAAAAATTAAAAAACGCATCTCAAACTCAAGTACGCCTAGACGAAGTTCATAATAGAGCAAAGTTAATTCGAAACGAAATAATTTTTTTATCAGAAAAACGCTTATTAGACGATGTTAATAAAATTGAACGCATGATTTATATGTTGCGCAGAATTCAATCTGATCTCAATGATATAATGAAAGATGACGCTAATATAGAAGAGCGGATAGAAGAATGTATTTTGGCTAAGCATTCTAATTTGGAACAAATTATACGAAAGCAAACACGGGCAAAGGCTTATCGGAGGCTTACTATATTAAAATCTCCTCAGAAAATAGCGCGATCAGAAATGACAGTTAAACAGCACTCACAGAAGCAAAGCGAATTAAATGACACTCTTATGGAAGTCGTACAAACTCTTATAATAGACTATCCTGATAGGAAATTATTTTTTTTAAAAGTATTTCATGTTCTTAAAGAATAATATTCAATAAAAAAAAGTTGTAGAATATACAATAGTATAAAGTATAATTAGTTTATATAATATAATTTAAATAAATTAAGTAAAACTGCAGCTCATTCCAATACATTATTACTTAACGACTTTATTCATCCAAGTATAGCTTCAGAGTACACATAAATGACATGAATTCGATATATTATAACTTTCAATGAAATAAAATCTCAATAGAAATAAATGCATACAAATATACAGCATATTTTAATTTTGTTCATCATCATGGACGTTGGTGCACTACGGTCGTTACAGTTAGGAAAGGAATTCAAGAAAATGAACTACCGGCGTGCTGACTTATTGTCTGCCTGTATGCGTAAGTGTATTAGAATTAAAGTTTTTAGTTTGTGTCGATCTATCGTTATTCGGGTGGCTCAGGGATTCGTCTCAGACAGTTATTTCTGTCAGATGTGGTTGCTAAAAGTGATTCCGAGGCGGGCCCAGAGTATAATGCTGTAGATTTATGCTTAATCGTATTTTAATGTTTATTTCATTACAAATTCAGTATAGCTTCATGTTGCTCCGGTTATATGGGTTCTTGAATGCCTTGCTGTGGGGCCGTAGTCCTTTCCGTCTGGGACGACCTGCGAGATAAATACCCTGGCTTGGGGTCTCTTGAGTGATCTACCAAGGAGAGTTTGCTTGGGGACCCTTAAGTCATCCAGAAGAGAGGGTGGTCGTTGTTGGATTCCGAAGTCGTCAAAGAGCTCGGTGTTGGTGGACTCGCAAAGTCTTCCGAGGGAGTCCTATTGTTGGACTCGTAAGTCTGCCGAGAGAGCTGGTTGTTCTTGGACTCGTAAGTCTATTGAGAGAAGTTGTTGTTGGACTTGAAAGTCTTCAAAGAAAAGTTTGTTTCGCCTCGAATGTCTTCAGAGAGAGGGTGTTTGTTGGACTCGAAAGTCTTTAGAAAGAAGTTGTTGTTGGACTCGAAAGTCTTCGGAGAGAAGTTGGACTCGAAATTTTTCTGCGAGGTTGATTCGAAAATTCAGAGAGGTTGGACTTGAAAGTCTTCAGAGAGAGGACGACTCGGTGAACCGAACAGTATGCCGTGACCCGTAAGGCGTCCGGAGGATAAGGGGGAAACTTCGGGAAACTAACTACAATGTATAGAGCGAAGGAGATCGAATGGTCCGGTCCAGCTAAAAGTGGCTTCTGCGACTGACTACTAGAGGCTAACCTAGACCAAACGATGTCTGACGCTAAATGCCTTCCTATAATTTGAGGCCCTCTTTAAATAGGGCCTAGCGAGGTTTAGTGTGCACACCGAGGGCGCAGAATATATGCCCTAATTAGTGTGGCCAGCCGTCTCGGTCCAGTGTGACCCTTCTTCCGCGATCAATGGAGCGCGCGGGTATTCCATTCAAATAATTCATTCTTTTCGAACGCTTCCTACTGGTTATCGTAACTATTATTATATAAATCTATTTGTGCGCGTCACCTTGCTCTCCTTCCCAACGGCTGACCTTATTTACACCTCAGCCTCTCCACCTTCCCGTAACCCACAGTCCAGTCTGTTCAGGTGCACTGCCGTCTCACAGCAATCGATGGTTTTGGTGACCATTTTGATTTGCCCCGTACCGTCGTATCTGTGCTAAAGCTTATTTAAACAAAAAAACATTTTTCCAGAGCCATATTAATTTTACTGATTTTTCATAACTATGACAACATAAAAAAAAATGTATAATAATTATAGTAATGCAAGAAATATTTTTTTCCAAAAGTATATTCAGTTTACATTTAATTTAATTTACACATTGCCTACTACTTCCATTAACGAATAAGTACTAGCTGTCAAAATAGGCACATTAACTTCTTTTCGGGCTTTTACGGGACGTTTTGCTAGGGCCTGGGCCCGCACGAAGCCCGCACGAATTTTAATTTTAAGACCGGGGCCGGCCCGGCTCGCTCTGGACTGTGTAAGCCTGCGTGCCACGAAAAAAAGCCCGTCCCGCGCCACCTCTACTTTGTATTACTCACTTTTTCTTGAATTACACATAAAGCGCTTGAATATTTCTCAGTGATGTTCAATAATATGTTTTCTATAAGATAAATTTGTATTGAATTTCGATGTAAATAGTGTTGGTGTTTGTGTGTCTTAGTTGATGTCGTATTATTTTTATTTGGTCAAGTCTGGTCCAAGTTTGGTGGGACTGTTTTAAGTAGTCCCAGGTGTGTGAGTTAATCGTTACTAATTGACTGGTACATACTGCAATGACTGCAATGACTGCAATGTACTTATAACGCTTTCCTTTTGTTTTATCGCAAATTCAGTTTTAAGATATCTTTTTATGTATATGTTATTTATGTTTGGGGTGAGGATAAGTGGCATATTGTTTGCTGACTTTGCGGCTTGTTCGTCCAGATCGTTTTCTTTTATTCCTGCATTTTGAACCGTCGTGAGAGTCCCACGCCCACCTTCCGCCCAACCGACTGAAAAGCGCAACCGTGTTTCGAACCGTACGTTCACGTTCTAGATATACGCCTGAGAAGGAAAATAGATAATAGAGCGTGGAAAATTTAAGATACAATTCGGGCTAATTCTACAAGCAATAAAGTTTTTGGTTTTTAAGCGCTTTCAATGCCTTGTGTACTGTTAATAAGACGATTGTAATCAGTACAGAAAACCGAAAAGGGTTCATATACTTCAGACTCTCGAATACAGTGGTTAACTATGGAAAAACTATGGAACATGGAAATTGAGCAGGCCTAGTAGGTAGGGGCTCTCCACATCACCGTGTACAAGTTTATGTAAAAAGACGACACCAAGCATCGTCCTACGATTAGCTAGAGAAGGTAAATTAATTAAAAGAAGTCTACTAGACTAAGACGGCAATTTTAAGTCAGCATCCCAGGATAGGCCTCGGAGGGCAAATAGTAACAAGTTTTTTTGGACAGATTCAATGCGGTTACTATGGACTCCGAATTGAGGACTCCAGGCACACGAACCGTACTCCAATATGGGGCGAACTAACGAAGTAAAAAGCGTCTTCGTTACATAAGGAGAGTCAAATTCCTTTGCCCACCTTTTAATGAATACAAGTATGCCTCTGGCTTTTTTAACCATACAGGAAATATGTTCGAGGAACGAAAGTTTAGGATCCAGGCGGACCCCCAAATCATCTACCAGAGTTATTCTTTCCAAAGAGCAGTCGTTAAGCGTATAAGAGGCAAAAAGGGGAGTGAAACGTGAAAAAGTAAAGCATTAGCATGGCACCTTGCTTGGAAGTTATCAATATCCGATTGTAAGTCTGATTGGTATGAACTATCCCTATACTGCAACCAAAGTTTAACATCATAAGCGTACATGAGTACTCTGAATTTGGTTAGAACCTGCGGCAACCTGTTGGATATAACATTTCCGAACAGAACCTTTTGAGTCCTGTCACTTAGATAACTCAATCCACTTAAAAAGACCACTAGGAAATTCCTTTAAATGAAGTTTCCTAACCAGAAGAGAATGATTAACCAAGTTTTACCAAAGTCCGTATAAATAACATCGGCTTGGAAGTTTCGTTGGAAGCCCCCGATAACAAATGAGGTAAGATCCAAAAGGTAAGTCGTGGTTGATCTTCGCTTCATAAAACCATGCTGACATGGAGAGATGACCGATCTGCATAGATGTAGCAAGTGGAGAGTGATTACATTCTCGAAGAGTTACACAGAAGGGTGTTACCCAGCCCCTCGGAACAACAACTAAGTACAGAGCCCGGTATTCCATCGGGACCTGGAGAGTATAGTAGAAGATCGAGAATATGCTAACATTCAAAAGAGAGTTGGTGATTTTTCCAATTCATTTTGTAACTTGCTTTTGATAAAACAGCGCTTTTGTTTTAAAACCATCTATCAGAAAATGTGAATGTTAGTTTGCAGGGAACGTAAACAAGTTTTAATTTAAAAATTACATGATAATGATTACAGACTGATTTATATTTTTTTGGTCATTCATTATAATAAAAATTGAGTATTATTTTCATATTAATGAATAATAAATATTTTTTTTGATCAAAAACTTAAAAATCTGTACAAAATTTTATTTTTAATCACAAAAATAAAAATCAAAAATAATTTTATTGTTGATTAAAAAAAAAAAAATCGAAAATTATCATTATTTTTATACCCTTACAGGGTATTATAGTTTCAGTCAGAAGTTTGCAACGCAGTGAACGAGACATCTCCGACCTTATAAAGTATATATATTCTTGATCAGCATCAACAGCCGAGTCGATCCGTCTCTCTCGAGCTCTCTCACGGAAGAGCGTCACACATCAATAGTGTGACCAGAGCATACTTATATTACTCTGGCCTGTTACAACCCGGACGTCCTGATTACTAGATAACCCTTCATCTCTGCCTTAATCTTATACTTATTTACAATTTTAAGATATTTTCAATTTGTTTCTTTTTACAAAATTAAAATTTTTCCTTTAGTTTACAATACAATTATCGATTCTACATCTTGTTTATAATTTTATCCAATGTCTGATACTATTTGCACTCCATACGCCCTGGTATGGATTTTGACACAACTGAGACACATCAATATCTTTAAGAACATATCTGTCATTTTGGAGAACTTTTTCTATCTATCCATCATCCCTAATCCCATCGTTCGAAATCAAAAAACCTAAATATTTGACCTTGTATTGAAAAAATTTACATTTGTCCATTCTCAATTCTAACTTATTTTCTACCAGCCTTTTAAATACTTCTACTAACACTTCTAAATGTTCTTCTAAACTTTCGCTTGCCACTAAAATGTCGTCCATATATATGATCAACTTCTTTTGCCCAGACCGTAGGCATCCGCAAAAACTCGCAATGCAACTTTTCTCCCATACAACCGCCAGTTCTATTAGGCGTTGCTATGCATTGGGACAGATAATAGAGAACCCGTGCGAAACAGCAGATTTCTTTGATCTTGTCAACGACTGGTTCGATGTGTTCAACACCAAAAAGTCAACAGAAAATTGTATTGAAACGACGCAGCCTTACGGAAAACAACTAATACTTTATATACGCAAAAAAGTTTATCAAACAAATGACTTTGGGAGGTAGTTTTTTTCTAATTTGGGTATGTAAGTACAAGAAATACATCTTATTTTGAAGAATAAATTGGACAAAAATTAAATAAATGCCAAAATAATGGATCTTTTACCCATAAATTCGATGTTTTTCAACATATTGTTATTTAATTTATAATTTAGATATTTTTTATTATTCCAGAATTTCGGTTTTAATTTTATAAAAATCAGACGGCTATATCATATAGCTGCCATAGGAACAAACGGTGTTGTCATATAAAAAAATTATAACTTCGGTGTTGTTCAGTCGCGGCATTATTTAATTAAAAGCAATAATATTTCAGACACAAAAAACAATATATAATATAATAATAAGCATTTATCGTAAGTAAAGTATAAATTACCAGGTCAACACAATATGAATAGTCTGCTGTCTGCAGTGGTCTCAGTTCACATGTATTTAGAAATACTATAAGACACCGTAATCCACATTTCCTTTATATTTCTGATAATAAAATCAGTAAGTGTTCTACTATAAAAAAGAAGCTTTACTCACTCATCAGAGGCTGTCGCAAGTGCTAGTTGCGACAACAAAGGGCAATAGTTTATGGACTGCCATGCATATAAACCTCCTCATTAACAGCTGTTTTTTAAGATATATTCATTAAATTTGAGATTTGGCAATTTTTTATTTTTCTTAAATTCTTTTTGTAAGTTTTTGATTCAATTGCAATATACAAGGGTATACAAACTTCGGCAAGCCGAGGTTAACTTCCTTTCTTGTTAAAGATGACGTGAACCTGAACCTTATTTTGCCTTATTTTGAAATTCTTTGTCTTGTTTTATTGGTTGATTCATAATCTATATTTCTTGAAAATTTGAAGCCATTTAATAATAAGAGAAAAAAAAAATGCCGAAGCCAAATGTAAAAAATTTAATTTTTTTGTATTTTTAAAATTTTTTATTTTACTTTTAAGTTAATTTGTTCTAATAAATTTCAATGAAGTTTGATATAAAAGTCGAATATTGAATGCAATAAAGGTGGATACTTTAAGTCATCATCAAATAACCCTACAGTACTGGAAGTGGCCAATAGTCACCCATTGATTACTTACCTACTAAGTTCTTAATGGGTACTTACATCTACCTTATCTATCTATCACCCTATTATAACCGGTTCCGAACTGCCTACTATAGAGTACTTCCTATGGTGACCCTATTGTAAACGGACACCAAACTTCTTACTATAGAGTACTTCCTATGGTGACCCTATAGTAAACGGACACCAAACTACTTACTATAGACACTAACCATACAACATATAGACTACTCATTTCATACAACGAATATGGACACAAAAATTTTGTAGCGGCAGGAACCAAGAGCTGTTAGCTGCAGGCCCCGCAGCTTCGTGTGCGCTCGGATTTTTCGCTCTCTCATCCTTATGCTCGCACACTAATTGCGAGAGTTCGCTCGTTCAGTCGCAGAGTGGCGCATCTTGAAGAAGGTTCCTCTGAGCTTGAATTCTTCTTTATATGTATGCGTGCTCATGAATTCACGTACACGGGCGCATGTGTGCGATCGTTTCATTTCGACCCAGCAAGAATATTTGGTGTTCTGCTACTTTTGATACTAGGTACGCTAACAATATGGGCATATTCACTATTGGGTTAATGATAAGAATAAGAATATTATATGTTAATATATTTTTTAATGTTTTAGCATACATTTCATATTTGTTTACAAATTCAAATCAGCGGCAGCAGTGAAATGTTTTGCATATATGTATGTATGTAATCTAATGAATAAAAATGCATCTACTGAGATAGGAACAGGGCATATTGCAGTCGGTGTCACCTAAAACACCGACTGCTCTTTGTG
>VNJQ01002980.1:0-11505 GCA_008042515.1 Drosophila truncata | reverse complement strand
CCCCGTCGGAAGCTGTGCAGTCGTGGGCTGTGGCTGGTCGGGGCCACGGTTGGCATATTGGTGTGTTCGTAGCTGGTGAGGATTGGTGCCTCAATTTCCATGTCCACAGCCACTCCGGGGACGGTGGGAAGGTCACTATGGGGTCCGGAGTGGGGCGGAACTGCGCCTCGATGAGAGTGGAGGTGTAGCGGGTGTGGACTAGCTGTATCAATGATCCCCGCCAGAACCCGAACTGGTCCTCGCCCTCTAGCACGTAGTGTGCTGCTTGTTCCAGCGTGGGGACACGGCGTCCTGGCTCGCCCTCGCTCTCGCTGCTGAAGAGCATCTCCTCCTAGCTCTCGGAGGCATCCTCGACGGTGCAGCCGGGGTCGTGTGGAGCTCTACGGCTGAAGAGCACCTCTTCCTCTCTCTCGGAGGCATCCTCGACGGTGCAGCCTAGGTCATGTGAGGCTTCGCTGCTTTGGGAGCTCCGCGCTTCCTCATCTTCCTCCATGGTGCAACTCCCCGACTCACTGCCATCCTGCCCCACGCCGCGGGTGCAGTCCCGGAACCCGGGACTATATTGCCTGTCCACGGAGTACCCGGTGGGGCTCGGGCAGTAGTCCCGGTCTGAAGGCGCCTGGTTCGCCCGGTATTCCACGTAGCGTCTGCAGCTCACCCGTTCGTGGGTAACGGGGTCCACGTAACACGGGGAGCGGCTGCCTGGTGCCCATGGAGGTGAGCGTATCTCGCTGGGGGGTGTTTCTGTACCGGCTGCGGTGGGTGCAAACCGGGTGTATCCGGTGGCAAAATGTGTCTCATCGAGACGGGGTGACGGTGCGGAGCACGACGCTGTCCGGCGGGCCGCTGTCCTACTCCGGGGTCGCTCGGGCGAGGGTGAAGCCGCTCGTCTGGGACCGCGCGGTTGGCGAATACCCGTCGAGCATGACCGGGTTGGCCTCCCGACGTACGCCGCTCCAGGGCGCAGTCGGGGGTCTCGGGTGGTCGTCGCCCTGCTGGAGTGGCCCGATGTGGCTGGGGCTTCCTCGTCGCTGGAGTCGATGATGGTCGTCTCCATGTCAAAAATCAAAAGATCAAACTGTGGGAAAAGAACACATTATTGGCTTAGACTGTTTCAGATGAGAACTTAAAGTTATCGGGCAGTAGCGAATTAGCTGAGACGGTCGAGTTAGTAGTCGGTTAATATAGGAGTGTTTCGGTCATTCCTAGCGTTAACCGGGCCCGTTGACTGCAGCGGGTATGTAGTCCTGGTCATCTGGGCGGTGTCCGAGATGGAGGTAAAGCTCTCCGTATTCCGTGATGTAGTCCGGAAACTTTTGAGGATCCTGGCGGACTTCGAGGAGTTTGCGCTGCAACCATTTACAACATTTACATCTGCTGCCAGGCGTTGCAAGTGCTTGAGTGGTTGCCGGGATAGAGCATCGGCGATCACGTTATGTTTTCCCCGGCGGTAGTGGACATCAAATTGATATTGTTGGAGCTCCAATGCCCATCTGGCGATCCCCCCTTGTGGGGTTTTCGATTTGGTCGAGCCACTTTAGTGCTAGGTGATCGGTGATCACGTCGAACCGATAGCCTTCGAGATAACATCGGAGTTTGCGGATTCCCCAGACGATCGCCAAACACTCCTTCTCAGTGGGGGAGTAACTTAATTCGACAGCGTCGGGTTTTCGGCTTACGTAAGCGATGACTCGTTCTTGGCCGTTGATTTCCTGTGTGAGTACTCCTCCGAGTCCGTAGTTGCTGGAGTCGGTTTGGAGTGTAATCTTGGCGAAGAAGTCGGGGCACGCTAGCACCAGAGCGTCTGTTAGCAGACTCTTCAAGAGATCGAACGCTTTTTGCTGCTCTGAATCCCACTTCCACCGCTGGTTCTTGCGCAGCAGGTTGGTCATGGGTTCTACCACTGCCGAGAAGTTTGGTACGAAGCGTCGGTACCATGCCAAGGCATCTGCGGACTTCTCCTGGTTAATGCGCAGGCTCGCCTTCCTCAGTTGTTCGAAGACTCCTCAGGTTTTCCATGTGTTCTTCTAAGCTGGCCCCGATGACGATGATGTTATCCAGGTAGGCAAAAGCGTGGGGCTCCAGGTCTGGCCCGATCACGCTGTCGAGGGCTCGCTGGAAAGTCGCTGGCGCTGAATGGAGTCCAAATGGCATGACCCGCTACTGGAATAGGCCACGGCCGGGAACCGTAAAGGCGGTGCATGCCCAGCTGCTCTGCTCCATTGGTATCTGCCAATATCCGTTCCGCAGCTCCAGCGTCGAAATGTATTTCGCGTTCCTAAGTCGTTCCAGGATGTGGTTGATGCGCGGCAGCGGATACGCGTCTGGGACAGACTTCGCGTTCAGCCGGTAATCCACGCACATCCTCCATTAGCCGGATTTCTTTCGCACCAAGACTAATGGTGCGCTATGCGGGCTACGTGATGGCTCGATGCAGTTTTGGTCGAGGAGCGCGTCCACCTGCTAGTCGATGATTTTCTGCATCGCGGGATTCTTTGGAAAATAGCGTTCTTTGATAGGCCTATCGTCTCGCATGGTAATCCGATGCTCTGCGATATTGGCCACTCCTGTCATGCCCTCAAACCGAGCCAACTGCTCGGTGAGGAACGCTTGGACTCGAGGGTCGTTTTCGTTCTCTGTGTGAGACTCCTGGTGGCTTGCTAGGGGCTTCCCTGGGAGGACTCTTTGTTTGCTTGGCTCCTGGTGGCGTGCTATGGGCTTCCCTGGGAGTTCGTTTTCGTTGTTTGGCTCCTGGTGGCGTGCTATGGGCTTCCCTGGGAGTTCGTTTTCTTTGTTTCTCTCTGCTGCAAGGCTCGCGTTGGCTCCCGCGTGAAATTCAAAGTTTCCTGCGTTATAATTTCTTATGTGTGTGTGCGATTCGTGTGTGGGTTTCTCGGGCCTATGTTCTTCGTGTCCGTATCCTTCCTGTCTATGTTCTCGGTGAGAGATTGGGTATCCTTGCTCGTAGTGGGTGATGCCCAAACGAGGTTCTTTAGGCCTTACTCGTATTGATCTTAGATTCCTGGCGTCTGGTTGTTCCTGGTCGATAGTTGTTCGTTGGCTGCGTCGGCCGTTCCCCCTCGGGACGGTCGGAAAAGTAAGGGGCTCGGCTCCTGAATTCCTGCGGACTCTGGGCTCCTCAGGTCTTTGCCTGAATAGGGTGAGCTTGGCTGCTCCGCATTGGATGGTGGTTCCAATCGTGGCTAGGAAATCCATGCCCAATAGCAGCGGTTCCAACATGGCTGGCATGACGAAAAGTGGAATCTGAACAGTCTTCCTTGCCACGGTGATGTCCGCCTGGAGAAGCTGTCGAACTTCGACCCGGGATGTATCCGCAAGATTGATCTGCGTGCGGATCTCTTGAAACTGATGTGGTCGCCCGACGATGTCGGCGACTTCCTGGCTAATAAAACTCCTTGATGCTCCCGTGTCGATAGTGGCGAGGCGTCTGTGTCCCCCTATCTCGACATCGGCAGCGATCCTTCCCCTCTCTATTCTAAGCGACGCGGTTATCGGGAGTTCGGGGCGGGGTTAATCCCCGACGGACTCCGCCGGTCGTGGGTACCTGTCCCGTTTCCCGGCTGGTACGGCGGCAGCAGTCGAAAGTCCGGATATTGCTTCGTCCACAATCCCCACAAAAGTACTGACGCGGATTTCGGCAGTCACTGCTGAAATGCCCTGGATCGCCATAGGTCCGACAGGCGTTTCGGACATCGACTCGGCGTTCAGAAGCCGATACTCGATTGATTCGGGCGTTCCCAGGTGTCTGAGGTTCGAGGGCTGCTCTTGGCGGCTGTCTGGCCCTTGGTGCTTCGGGGGAGTATGCTCGCTCTCGGCTTGGTGGAGGCGACATGTATGGCGGCGTGGCCTGCGAGCCGCATTGTGTTGGCCGAGGCTACGTCGCTTTACCACCTCGAATTCCGTCGCCAGATGAGCCAGCTCTCCGATGGTCTGGAATTCGCACACATTCCGCCGGAATGTGGCCCAGTCTAAGCCTTGTAGGCGGCTATTTTGGAACCATTTTTCAGCCTGGTTTTTCAGTAACTCCGCCATGGCACGCAGAAGTGCCCCTAAATCGATGCCATAAGACAGGTCGCGGCTTTCGACTTGTTCAACAAAAGCAAGACATCGTAGTGTAGACCCCACTTGCGAATCCGCTCGGGAACGCAGGTGAAATCTCGTCGGCTTCTATTGGGGCTCGGATCTTGAAACATTTCTTTGTTCGCTCCGGAAGGTGAGGGAGCAGTGTAAACTACGCTTGGAGTTCGGCGTGTACGGGCCGCAGGCGGGATAACAGAGCTGGTCGTACGAGTAGGGGGTACTGAGAGGCCACTGATGCTGGGCTTGTCCTCACTTGGAGGCGCGGGGTTGGTAGAGCGAACTGTGTACTGCCTTTCTAAGTCAGCAAGGCGGGTCCAGACCTCTTGGGTCTGTTCTGTATCTTTAACTAGGGTCACGAAGCTACGTCGCAGGTCGTCGACGACTCCGTCGGCGGAGAATCCAAATTCTTCGGCAAAGGCCAACAATTCTGACTTTAGGCGGGAATAAATCCACCGCGTAGAGACCCCCGGGTTCTTAATGCTACGTGGAACGGACTCACCGGCTTGTTTCTGATCACCGCCCATGGCTGCGGTTCAGTAAGCGAGATTATTTGTCCAATGTGGGTCCTCCTGGTCAGGATCGTCTAAAGCGTGTGGTGGGTTTGTAACTCATTCGATTGCGTTGACTATGTGAGTCGCGTTTTCAAGCTCGCGGGCTCGAGGCGCGGTGTGCAGACGGCTGTGGGCCGGCTAATTCCCGTTCGCAGGTCGTGATGACTGAATTTTACTCGAAAACACGGAGTTTTGGACGCGCACTTTTTATCAGGATGGTGTATACTCCTTATATGGGTGTTATTTTTCCTGGTTTTTATCCCTGTCTCGTCCCTGCTCGGGTGCCAACTGTAACGAAGTTTTCTGGCTGGGATAGATCTCAGCGGTGTCCAGGGAACCTATACAAGTAAATTTATATAGAAGTGGGACTGACAGTAGGAAATATCATATTTAGGAGTATAATACCCCCGGAAACACGTATTCTGCCCCGATTCCATGTGTCGGAGTCCTCCCATCGCCCCAGGATGACCTGTATGTGGGGGGCACGAGAAGCTATCGATGCCACCAGTCCTGCCTTGCCGATCGCCGTCGGTATACAGGCGCACTGCTTGCACTGTATTATCGAGCGCACGCTCAAAAGCTGCTTGTTATGGCACGGGATCGGCCGATAGCGCGGCTGAGGCTTAGATTTTGCGGGTTCCCGATCCGCGGCGTTCACACATGACGCTATTCGGGGTTCGGGACAGACGCGAGGGTCAACGGCGGGGATATGTGGCGACAAGGGGGGTGCCGGATGAGCACGGCGGCGGTTCGTGGCGGCGGCCACAAAACCGATCCACGTGCTCCGCACACGAGTTTGGGAAAGGGGAGGGGGGAAGAATCGGCGGAATAAGACCTGCCGCGGCCGCAGCAAGTGTCACGTCGGGAAGGGCCACAACGCGAGACTTGCAACGGGAGAGGGAAGGAGAATCGCTGTAAAGAAAAGCCCCAGTAACTAAAGAAAATACTAGCAAAGGTTTTCGTTCGCTCTTATTGGGTATATTTAGGTTAAGTAGGAATGTTCGCTACTTGCTTCTGCCAGAAACTAAGGATCGCTTATCGTTAACTTACGGTTTGTAACACTTAAAGCCTGGCTTCAGGCGGCTCGGGTACACGTGTATGTGTGGGTGTGCGCGGCGCGTTGCACGCGGTCGGCGTCGGGCGCCCGTGTGTGTGTGGAGGTGCGCGGCGCGGTGTACGCGATCGGCGTCGGGGTGGCCGAATTTGCACTGCGTTTCGCGGGGTGCGTACGTTCGGTACGTTTTCTTTGTGTTTTTCGCTTGTCTTGCGGATCGTCTCTATCGAATGTCACAAATTTCGGCGGGAGCACTTACGTCTGTTCTCGGTGGTGGCTGTTGGCGGAAGAGATCGAATAGCGGATCCTGCTCGCTATCGTCACTCGCTCAAGCTTCCGTTCCGTGAACCAGTTCCGTGCTATCGGATCTAGCTGGAACTTTCCTAGCTTACTATTGCATGTTAACATGCGTTTAACAGGGTTCGAGCGATGGCTATCCTAACTTATAAAAATACCCTATCCCAAATTAATACTAATTCTTATGTCTGCCTAAATATAATTATAGCTAATCTTAAACCTATTTGATGTACTGCTATATACAGCGTTGTGGCGCGTCTGAAAGGGGCGTCACAGTAGGGAAATTAGAACTAAAACACATGAAACTTAAACCTAGCTTGGAGAGCGGACTGGAAGCTCTATGTCTTAGAAGCCCGGAGGAAGAGGGAGAGAAAGAGTGTACGGGACACTTTGATGCTTTGAGTCAGTTTGGATGGCCGAGGGCTGAACGTTAGATTTTGAATAGAATCTATGGACGCTAGAGTTCTATAGCGCTCCGTTAGATCCAGATCTTGCCACGTTGGAATTTCGGTTTTATTTGGGATGGATTTGGATGTTTCGTGGCGCATACATAAACTAGGAGGCAATCCCAGTTCTCAGTAGAGAGGTCGAAAAGTTCGAGGGCCGTAAGGCAATCGCAGATTGTATCTTACAGCTATTTAAAGGCTGTCGGAGATTCTTGTACGGCGGATTGCATGTTCTATAATTTTTTCAGTTGGCTGTTCACCAGCAATTGTTTATTTTGGAAACGCCCAGTTAGGCTTTTCCAGGCAGAGCGGAAACCATCGTGAGTGGTACCGGGGTCAGCGCAGAATTGTCCATAAAGACCGCTGTGAAAAGGTCTCGGAAAGACGGCCAGCGAAGGTAAGAGCCCGAGAAAACTTCCGTATCGCTCAGACGGAAAGGATTTTTGGGCGTTATGGGTTGGACTACTTCAGCTGCTTTATAAGAGATCGTGTCGATCTATTCTAAGCACTGGGCGGAACACCTTTTGTTAATAAAAAGGCGTCCTCGTATTGGGCTCTGCTGGATTGCAGAATTTCGATTCGGAGTAACTCAGACTGACAAAAGTTAAAATAAATTTATTTTAAACGGATGGAGCCATAGTGAATATATATGTATACAAGAGAGGACAAAAGTATTTTGACAAAGCTCATAGCAATATTTTAGTGCGTGTCTCTCTATACTTGTAAAGGTAGCAGGACCCGTTTAACGATCCAGTAAGAGATACTATCTATCGCTTTGCGAAGGCCAAATATGAACCCGATAAGTCAACTACTTTTTTCGCTATAACACATATTGTGAAAAATGTTAAATTTTTAGAGGGACAAAAGTATTTTGACATTGCATTTATTTAGTTGTTGAACTGGAGTGGGCGGCTTCTTCCTTGATAAGGCCGACTGTCGATTGGGGGTTGTCGGTGGCCGTAGAGTTGGGCTGGATGATTGTGGTGGCTGCTGGAAAATCCCAAATCCCAAGTCCAGAAAAAAGAGTGAAAGGGCGGCGAGATATACTTCACGTATTTATTGGCACAACTTCAATTTTAAGACTAATTTAAACCTAAGAGCGGAAGAGGCTCGGGACCGCGGAGTGGTGGACACTGAGAGGGCCGGTGAACGGGAGTGCAAGCGGGAGTGCAAGCTCCGGTGCAGCGCTCGCTCCCACACTGCGGCTCAGAACTAAGCGCCCTTGTGGCGCGAACAGTTGTCATTTTTTTCGTGTGCATTAATACAATTTTTGTTTATTTATTTTGTACCATTATTATACCCTTGCAGGGTATTATAGTTTCAATCAGAAGTTTGAAACGCAGTGAAGGAGTAATCTCCAACCCTATAAAGTATATATATTCTTGATCAGCATAAACAGCCAAGTCGATCTAGCCATGTCCGTCTGTCGGTCTGCTCGTTTCTACGCAAACTAGTCGCTCAGTCTTAAAGCTATCTGAATGAAACTTTGCAGGTAGTGTTTTATATGCTCTCAATTCTACATAAGTCGGAACGGGCCGGATCGGACGACTATATAATATAGCTGTCATAGGAACGATCGAAAAAATTTTTGAAAAAAATATAACTTTGTTAGTTTTCAACATATATCATTAGCAAATTTGATATTTGGCTATTTATTATTGTTTCAGAATTTTGTATTAAATTTCATGAAAATCTGACGACTATATCTTATAGCTGCCATCGGAAAAGTCGGGACCAGTAGAAACAACCGGTAAAATTTTCGAAAAAAAAAGTATAACTTCGGTGTTTCTCAACATATTTTCATCAAACTTGTTACTTTATATTATTTCAGAATTTAGATTTAAATTTCATAAATATCGGACGACTATATCCTATAGCTGTCATAGGAACATCAGCGAAATAATAGAAAAAATCATAACTCGGTTGTTTCTTAACATATTTTCATCAAATTTGAAAGTCGGTCATTCAATGTTATCTTAGAATTTCGTTTTAAATTACATAGCTCAGTTGTAAACTGTAAGGGTATGTAAACTTCGGTAAGCCGAAGTTAGCTTCATTTCTTTTTTAATTTATATTTATTTATTCTTGGATGTATATTCCTTGTGCCATATTCACCCTCTTCTTCAGGGCTTCCAAGACAGAACTTCCAATTCGCTCACCAGGCTATGTTTAAGTTTCATGTATTTTAGTTATAATTTACCTACAAATCAATAAACATCTCCGACGTACGTCGCGTAATACCCCGAAAGTGTTTCCGTATCTTATTTCCAGGTTTAAGCCATCCCCCTTCAGAACACCTAAGAAGAAGAGGATTAGTTGGTTTAATGAAGCTTTTTGACTGACGTTCTGTGGGTCACGTATAAATCTTATTCAAAAGATTGGGAGTGAACTGAGAAAAGTGTCGCATCATCAGTTAAATCCACTCTCGATCTAACTCTCTTTAACTCTGTATCTCTCTTTCACTCTCTCTCTCTCTTGGTTTCGATCAGCGTTTAAGCGTGAATACACATACACATAACAAACCCACACCCACCCATCCCCCCTAGACCCAACCGATGCTGCATACAGCACATCTCTCTCTCTCTCTCTCTCTCTCTATCGATGAGCGTTTAAGCATGATCTCACATATACATAAGAAACCAACACACCCCCCCACTAAGAGAAAAAAACTAATGTAAAATGGTAGTCTTAGGTCAGCACCCCGGGTTGACCCCCGGAGGGCAAACATCAAATAGTTCTTTAGGACAGATTCAATGAGATTGATATGGACTCCGAATTGAGGACTCCAGGGCCATACTCCAATATAATTTAATTCTATAGCCTTATGGGCTAATTCTACTGCTGCATATTTCTACATTTTTATGTGTATTTTAATTTTTTTTTTCATACAAAATAAATGGGGTCATTCAAATATTCAAAAAAATGTTTAAGAACCGGTAAAGGTTTTGTTTTTGTCTAAATATGAACAAGCAGTCCTTTTAAACAGTTAAATGTTTGTGTAAGTGCCAGTAATAAAATGCTGAATGTAATACATAAATGGGCAAGAAGTAATGGCTTGAGTATTAACCCGACTAAATCAAAGTGCATGGAATAAGAAATATACCAATTTTATTAATCAAAGATAGACCGATAAAATTTGAAAAACCAGCCGCTTACATTCAGTAATACCCTTAGCTGGAGCAAACATGGCTCTGTGAAATAACCCCAATGTGATGTTTTCCCCTCAATAAAAAAACGAAATAGCCCCCCAAAATTGTACGAACGTGAGCTTGCAATTGGGTGTTGATGGAGAGGTCCTACCGGCAGATCTAGCAGAAGAGGGTCACCTTGAAGACATTCTCGTTATGAAATAACACCCCAAATTTTGAGGTTTTTTGGTTTTTTATTTCAATATATTGTTATTTATCTAATCATATTTGTTACAAAATAAGCTGCAGCTCTCACACTAATAGTATTGTGACGCGTACCGCGCACATAATTAGAAAAGTAGAAAAAAGGATAGGCATAAGGATGTAAATAGCAGTAAGAACGTTTTGGAGGGAAAGAAAACAGGGAATAAGAAATAAATGTAAGGAGAACCAAGAAAAGGAAAAAAACACAAATAAAGAAAAGAAAAAGCGCGCACGAGATTTGAATTTAAACGCGCGGGCGCGCCAATAGCCAAGGGCGGGCATACTGGGCCGAAACCAGCTAGGGCTAAGGCGCTTTGCAGCCGACAGCGATCGGGTGAGGTAAGCCTACCTAGCAGCACACATTCAGTAGTCAGCAGCGAAGTCTTTTTTTTGGGCCGACCATATCACTCGATCTGGATCGCTCTATACATTGTAATTAGTTTTCCCGTAGTTTTCAAGACCCCCCAAACCCCTAACCCCGGACGACTTACGAGCCACGGATTGCGGTTCGGTTCACCGAGTCGACTTCGCTCTGAAGACTTTCGAATCCAAACACCCTGAAGACTTTCGGATCCGATCTTCCTCTAGAAGACTTTTGAGTCCAACAACAATAACTTCTCTAGAAGACTTTCGAGTCCAACAATAACCACTTCTCTAGAAGACTTTCGAGTCCAACAACAACAACTTCTCTATGAGACTTCCGAGTCCAACCACAACAATTTCTCTAGAAGACTTTCGAGCCATCCCGACGAGAGAAGACTGTGACGCCCCTTTCAGAAGCGCCACAACGCTGTATATAGCTGTAAATAAAATAGGTTTAAGATTAGCTATAATTATATATAGGCATACATAAGAATTAGTATTAATGTGGGATTTAGGGTATTTTTATAAGTTAGGATAGCCATCGCTCGAGCCCTGTTAAACGCAGGTTAACAGGCGATATTAAGCTAGAAAAAGTTCCAGCTAGATCCGATAGCACGGAACTGGTTCACGGAACCAAAAGCTGAACGAGTAACGATAGCGAGCAGGATCCGCTAATCGATCTCTTCCGCCACCACCCACCGCCGAGAACAGACGCGGGTCTCTTCCGCCACCAGCCACCGTCGAGAACAGACGCGGGTCTCTTCCGCCACCAGCCACCGCCGAGAACAGACGCGGCTCTCTTCCGCCACCAGCCACCGCCGAGAACAGACGCGGGTCTCTTCCGCCACCAGCCACCGCCGAGAACAGACGCAAGTGCTCCCGCCGAAATTTTTGACAAGAAATACATTAGATAGAGACCATCCGCAAGACAAGCGAAAACACAGAAAAACGTACCTAACGTGGGGCGCATACGTTAGGTACGTTCTGCGAAACGCAGTGCAAATTCGGCCACCCCGACGCCGATCGCATACACCGCGCCGCGCACCCCCACACATACACGGGCGCCCGACGCCGACCGCGAGCACCCACACACACACGTGTACCCGACGCCACGTCGAGCCGCCTAAAGCCAGGCTTTAATTGTTAGAAACCGTAAGTTACATATTAGCTATCCTTAGTTTCTGGGCAGCAGCAAGTAGCGAACATTCCTACATAACCTAAATATACCCATTAAGTGCGAACGAAAACCTCTCCTAGTATTTTCTTTTAGTTACTGGGGCTTTTCTTTACAGCGATTCTCC
>VNJQ01002978.1:0-204406 GCA_008042515.1 Drosophila truncata | reverse complement strand
TTTGCATTGTTTTTGAATCCTCTCCCCCTCCCCCCGCACGTTGTTGTTGTCGTTGCTGTTGTATCCTGGCGAGTACGCGAAAACGTTTTTCGGGGGCGAATAGCGTAAGCCTGCGCAATAGGTGCTCACATGGCAGCTGCTACACACACACACACACACTCGGACACATTGGGAATTGGGAGCCTTTTGCGAGCCGAGATTTTTTGTTAATTAAACAAAGCTCAGAAAACGCCTTACAGCAGACTAAGAAAAAGATGAAAAAATAAGTCACACACACACACACGCAGCAGCAGCTTAAGTCCATTCCGTTACATTTCCAATAGGCACAGATTGCGGTTGCAAGTGCGAGTGCGAGCGAGTGCGTTAGATTCGCACACAGAGAGATCCTAGGCTAGGATCTGCTCTCTTTCCTTCTCTGCGTTCTCACTTTTGCAGCAGCAGCACCAGCAGCAGCGCCAGCAGCAGCAGCAGCTCGGTTCATTCGACAACTGACCAGCCAAGTAGTAGCATAATTTTTTTTTTGTTGTCCCCGTAAAGAATATAAAAAAGAATCCAAGTTACTTTACACAAAATTTTAAGCAAATCCTAAAAAGCGAAAACCAAAGTCAAAAGGAATATCCAATAAAACCTTAAAAAGCGCGCTCCAACTGTGCCCGTGTGTGTGTATGTGTTCCATAAGAGAGAACAGTTGTTAAGCAAATGTAACTGTTTTCTTAAGTGCTGGAATTTAACTTTTCTGTGCTCTCCCATACCTTTTTTGTTTTATTTTTTTAAATCAAGTGGTTAAGAAGGTGGCAGCAGGAGCATAAAAAGAGGAAGATGTAGTTAACATGTGAGTAGCAACAAGCAGGGGCCAAAAAAAAGCCAAGAACATGTATTTGTGAGAAAAATCTGTAAATCGAGGTTATCAATACACACACACACACACACATCTAACGAAAGACTCCTAACGGGGAAGAGAGAAAGAGATAGAGAGCAAGGGAGATGGTAAGTGCTTACGTACACATTTATACATACACAGCATCCTATGACTCCTTCGCTCGCACTCTTTCTCTCTTTCTCGGCGAATGGCATTTTAATCATCATTATGGAAGGTGGAAGGGGGATGGCACACCACAGTCATTATCAAACAGACATACACGCGCGCTTGCACATACTCTCACACCTCCCGCCGCCCCCTACAATATTGCTCTCTTTCCCCCACTTTTACTTGGTACCCTCCTCCTCACACACCCCCCAACGTCCCATCCAACCAATGTTTGTTTGCGGGAATAAAATTTAAAGTATGCCAACGATTTGCTTGTCCTTCTCCCACCTCTTTCCCCAGTTTTTCTTCTCCTTGCTGCCTCTGCCTCTTCCTCTTTTTTTTTTGTTTGCCCCACTGTTGCGCGCATTTGTCCTGGCGACCCATATGTGTATGTATGTATGCATGTCTGTTTCCTTTTCGCACATGGACAAGCATGTGTGAGTGTGTGTTTGTCAAAGCGTAAACAATTGCAAATAAAACAAGCAAAAAAGACAGAAAAAAAAAACGTAAAAGAAGAAGAATAGAATGAAACAAGGAAAGCTGAGTGTAGTTGTTCGCAACACATACAACATTGCGATGAGTGATGAGCGAATGTGTGCGAAAAGAAAATCGATTTGTGTGCCATCAAAAAGTGCATATACATACATATGTATCCCCAGATATACATACATACGCTCGGCACGTTGTGCAACATAACATAATGTAGTAGCAACGACGATTTTCAATTAACAGCCAACAATCATCGCTTAACATTGCAATCGCAATATCCCGTTATACAGATTGATCCATAGCCATCTCCCTCGCACCTGCACACACAGACACATATACAAGCAGTAACGGTGACGAAGGGGGGTCTTGGGGGGGGGGGGAGCTCTTAATTAATCTACGTGTGCCATTGAATAGAAATCAAGGTTTATGTAATCCCCCAGGCCCAGGGCAAACGAACCACAAAAGAAAAACAAAAGAAAGGCAGAAGTAAAAAAGAAAGAAAAACAATGCGGTTAGATTTGCAAGAAAAAAAGAAAAGAAAAGAAAAGAAAACGATTTACACTGACAGCTGTTCCGATATCCGATATTAAAATAGGGGAAATTGGCATTCCTGCTGCTTATTCCAGGGAAAAGGAAAGCAAGAAACAGGTGGGGAGCTTCTCTGAAAAGTGTAGAAATTTTTTGAGTAAAGCAATTTTTGACAGCACAGTTTTCAGCGTCTGTTTAAGGTGTTTTTTCATGAATAGATGTTTTTTTAAGGGTAATAAATGTAAAAAAAAATAATAGTAATATTATTAAAGCACAGTTTTCAGCGTTTGTTTAAGGTGTTTTTTCATGAATAAAGGTTTTTCCAAAGGCAATAAATGTAAAAAATAATTAATAAGAATTACTTTATGTGGAAATCTGAAAAAAACGAATATTCTACGGTATTTTATGTATAAATCTTACAAATAATTTTGACATTTAAGCTTGCAATGCTTTTTAAGATTAAAAAAAAATCATTTCTTAAAAATATACTTTTTAACAGAGATTTTAGTCATTTTTTATACATTCAAAGCTTTAAATACTAAAACCCCTAATTGATATTGTAATTTAAAATGTAACAAGTTTTCCCAAGTTCCCCAAATTCGACTACGAATTAAATTGAAACTCGAAACAAGGTACAAGACCCCAGTGACCAATGCTGCCTTTACATTATAATTTATGTTTCCCGTATTAATTGCTTGTATTTCTCTTCTCTTCTCTTCTCTTCTCCCTCTCTCTCTCTCTCTCTCTCTCTCTCTCTCGATCTAGTTAATAATTCGACAATTGTTAACCTAGTTTCACCTCCCAAAAACCAACAAAACAACAACAACAACAAAAAGACGAGCAGCAGCGCTGGCTCCTCTAGTTACGATTGTCTAAAAAAGGAGGATTAATTAAACATCGAAGGATTTGGAAGGAACATCTTTACCGGCAGAGGAAGAAACCAAATTCCCATCACCCTTTTTTTCGGTTCTCCTCGGAGCAGGATCCATTTTTCCCCTCCAATCAAGCAACCAACCAACCAAGCAACTATCCAACCCTCCCGGCACCCTGTCCACTCTGTCTCGGCACAAAACACTCACCCGAACACCCCGGAAAACCTTGAGGACTATTCCCTATAAAAGCCACAACCTTGGACTCGACTTGGAGCACACACCGAATCGAGCAGCATCGCATAACTAAAAAGGATAGAGTAGCCGGAGCACGAGGAGCACGACTCATGTTACAAAAATGAAAAAGTTCACATTCAAAGGAGTTCTAGATGGATTTCGACAAAGCGTTCAGCCCCAAGCCACACGACAGGAGCAGGAGATCCAGGAGCAACTCAAGGCCGATCATTTTACGTTGAAAAAGGTATAATAAATATAATAAAAATGATTAGAGGAAGATTTTTGCCAGATGAAGAGAATTCTTTACCTTTATCCTCCATAAGCTACCTCAAAAGGCTCTCTAGCCTGGCAAAAAATCCTTTTCTTGTCTTTAAATATCAAAAATAAAATATTTATTAAATAATATTACAAATATAATAATTAATAATAGGTGTTAACCCCCCAGAGAGGCCTCTGTTGCAGCTAGCGGGTGTTTTATTTGGTAGCTGCTCTCAAATGAATCTATCATAAGACACACGCGGCTATAACCGAGGCTTAAAACCATCAGTAATTTGATAAAAACTAATCAAAAATATAATAAAACCATTGTAAAATATAATTGTGCCATCAAAATAAGGCTACTTAAGGCCATAAATTAATAAATTATTATAAATTCGTGTTATCTCAACAGTTAAAGTCAAAAGTGTCACAGATAAGCGTCATTATCTTTGCTTGTCTTGCCTTGTAGATAGTCTTGCCTTCATATTTAATGTTTGTGGTCTTCTTTCTTTTCAACAGACCTTTCGCCATGGCTTTCCATACTCGCCCACATCCTTTGCCTTCGATCCAGTACAAAAGATACTAGCGATTGGCGACAAATCTGGCTACATTCGCATGTAAGAGAGAGAGAGAGAGAGTGCATTGACCTAACCTTTTGATTGATTTTGTTGTTAAAAATTATAATATATATAGATTGGGACGACCTGGCGTCGATGCCCATGCCAAACACGAAGGCGAATCGGAGTGCGCTGTCCTCTTTACCCAATTCCTGGTCAATGAGGGCGCCTTGGTCACCGTCACCGCCGATGACACCATACACTTGTGGAACATTCGCCAAAAGACGCCGCGCATTGTGCAGAGTCTGAAATTTCAGCGAGAGCGGTTAGTTTTTATTTATATTTATCATTTAATATTGATGCTTTATAAGCCTGTTGAGTATTATTCATTTAGGATTTAGTATTTTACGATTAGACCATTAAAAAAGACTTGAAAGAAGGCTTATATGTGATTTATGGACAAGAGAATGATATTTCTCCAGCAGTAAATTGTTATTGTTATAAAATTTCTATGTTATTTGGTTCTATTTGTTATTCCCCATGTTTTATAGCTGATTTTATTGACTGATTAACGTAATAATGAACAATTAAACACTGAAACACTTAAAATTTAAGCTTTGATGATGTAATATTTACCCTCCTTGCAGCGTGACTTGCATACACCTGCCCGTGGGCAGCAAATGGCTGTACGTGGGCACCGAGAAGGGAAACATACACGTTGTTCACATAGATACATTTGCACTTAGTGGATATATTATTAACTGGAATAAAGCAATTGAAGTGTAAGTTTAAATACAAAAGAGATTCTACCTAAAATTTGATCTAATTGCTTGTCTAAAATACGTTTTAGGGTTAGAACTAGTCATCCAGGTGCTGTGATTGCGTTATGTGATAATCCATTGGATGCAAACAAGGTAAGAAATCATGTATTTTAAAGGTTAAACAGAAATTAAAGTCTTAAATTGTTTTATATATTTTTAAACTTGATTATATTTTCCTCTCTTTCAAGTTGCTTATTGCATTTGAGTGCGGGCTGCTTGTGTTGTGGGATCTAAAGGCGAAATGCGCTGAGATACGATGGCAGGCGGCCGAGGCCGTCAAGTCACTGGCCTGGCACTACGAGGGCAAATACTTTGTGTCCTCGCACACGGATGGTTCCATTTGCTCCTGGCCAACGAAGCCCCAGGCCAAGCCTCAGTCGCAGGTCTGTCCGCATGGTAAGTAGCCATTATAATTACAATTATATATTATATTATATTATACTATAAATGCTATATATTAATTGATGCATGATTCATAGCAAAACCCAACAAGGATGGCAACGCGGAGAAGTGCAAACCGATTTATAAAGTTGACTTGAAATCCAGCACAACTGGGTGAGTCTTCCATTATTACCCATAAATAAATATAGATTTAATTTTTATTACCCGCCTGATAAGGAGATAATGAGCTCAGAGGGTGTGTGCTCTCATTAATATACAAAAAGAAATAATAATAATCATGTTTTTAATGTATTTTGTTTGTTTTCTAAAATTTATGATTTATTTTCCATTTCCAGGGAAACTTTCACCATTTTCTCGGGTGGCATGCCGTCGGAGAAGGGCTCCAAGTCGAATTGCATTACGGTAATGGTGGGCAAGGCCACCACAGTGCTGGAAATGGAGCATGCCGTATGCGATTTCATTACACTCTGCGAGAATCCCTGGCCCTGTGGTAGGTAGAAAATAAAAATAGGCAAGAGAAGGGTCTAAAAAGATAAATCGTATTAAATAGAGGCATAATAGCTTCATAAATCCACTTTAGCTTCCAGTTTCCTAATTTCTAGCCTTAAAAATGTATTTATTTCATATTTTTTAATACCATTACAGAGACCCAGGAGCCGTATGCAATCGCTGTGCTGCTGCAATACGACTTAGTATTAATAGACTTATTAACACCCGGTTTTCCATGTTTTGAATCGCCTTATCCAATGGACTTACACGAATCACCTGTTACATGTTGCACATATTTAACCGATTGCCCATCGGATTTGGTTCCTGCTTTCTATTCAGTGAGTAATCGTTATTCCTTGATCTCTATTAATCAATCGTAATCTTAAAACCTATAAATTATAGGTTGGTCGCACAACGACAAGTAAAAAGAGCTGCTTCTCGGAGCGTGAATGGCCAATATCCGGTGGCGAGTGGTCGCCGGCGTCGTGCAGCTATTCGGAGATCGTTATTACCGGACACCAGGATGGTAGCCTCAAGTTCTGGGACTCTGGTGCCGGTACGCTGCAGATCCTCTACAAGCTGAAGACGGCCAAGATGTTCGAGAAGCCGCGCTCCCACGTCGCCCACTCGCATCCGGAAAGCGACAATCCATTGGCGGTGCATCTAATCTTCCTTTGTTCGGAATCGCGACGCCTTTGTGTTGCTGGTGCCATGGGTCAGGTTATGCTATTTAAGTTTCGTAAAATGGAGTCAACATCGGAGGTATTGGTGCTGGAGATACCCATACTCTATGAGAATTTTGATGACATTTATGGCACCAGTCCCGAGTGTGACTTTCTAACGGGCCATCAAGTGCAAAAGACGGAATCGAGTGATTCAGATAAGGTAATAAAATACCCATTTTATTGGTTAAGATCGTTAGAAAAATTATAATCGTAAATATGTATAGAATTTTCATACTTTTGGACACATTCTAAAAAGATTTTCACTCCCTTTAGCTATATATTTATAATAGTTTTGAATCTACCACTAATTTTACTCCTTTCTCTTCAATTTCTTCATAAAAAAAGACGACAGAGTGTTCGTTAAAGGTGCGCTTTGGAGCACAGCGCAAGCCACCGGGCTTCCAGTCGCAGCTGGTCTGCCTCACAACCGGACCAAATCGTCGGAACGTGCAGGTCACCTCGCTGTGCATCAGCTCCAGCTATGGCCTGTAAGTAGTGTAGCAGATCCATGCCATGTCATGATCATCCATTTCATTTTATATTCCCACCATCATCCCCGTGACACTCGCTTCGATTAATCCATCCTTCAAACCATCCAGCGATCCAGCCACACACGTACACACACCACCACCAAAAGAAACCCCCCTGCCACCAACCAAAACCTACCTTGCCCCTCCCCCAAAACAACTCTCCCACCAAGACAAAGGACACAGGAAAAGCGGACTACTACTAGAACCCCTCCACCCCCGCCCAAAAAAAAAAAAAAAAATACTTAGACGTAGTCTAGTTTTGTATTCGTACTAATATGCATGACGTTCTCTGAAAGCGCCTGAGACGTAGCCAAAAAAATCAGTGAAGAAGAACCCTCCTTCCGCCGCTAACGCTCGCCTGAGTGTTATAGCCTAGAGCCCCCCGTTTTGCCACGCCTCTGTCCCCCCGCCCTAAGCAGCACCGCTTTTGTTGAATTTGTTTGCGTTGTGTATTAAATTCTGTAGTATGCAACAGTTGCAAGCAGACGCCAAGAACTACAAGTAAACCCAGGCCCCCCCTTTGGTAATTAATTACCAAAAAAAATACAAAACAGCCCCAAAACCCCAATGGACGACAGCTTTGAACGAGGGATTGCGAAAAAAAATCGAAATTTCAAAGTTACAATTTTGATATATCAAAGTTTATATTATAAAAATTATTATACATGTATTTTAAAGTAAAGTTTCCTCTTGATATACCTTCATGGCTTTAACCAGTGATTAAATATATTAAAAAGCTTTGAATTTTGTATTTCTGTAACGTAAACTCATCATAGAGTAAAATTAAAATGTTTTTCTACCTTTTCTTATTACAATTTTAATGCAAATTTCAAATCTTTATAATAATCTATATTTTCTTCAACATATTTTATAGATAACATTTTTAGATATTTTTTAATGATAAATAAATCGATATGTCGATTATTTCGATATTTTTTGGTCCTTCGGGCGATTCTCCCCAACAACTGACGCTCCAGAACGAACTGTGTAAGCTTTGACTGACTTTTAGGTACCGGACTGTACCTTATTTTTAGTGCCTGGTGTGTGCGCGTGTGTGAGTGATGATGCGCATCAAAATAATTCATTTGTCTTTCAGTTTTTTGTTAAAATCGTATATGTATTTCGGTATTTTTCCCCATTTGGTTTGGTATTTCATTTTGTATGGGTTTTATATTTGTTTGATGATATTCTTTGACTGTAGTTTTATAATTATGCACTTTTATTCTTTAACTTTTTTAGTAAAAGCAAAATAGTAACAATAGTCCTATCATTTTTTTTTTAATTATAAGTATGTAGTATTTTTTCAACACTAGTATTTTTTATTATTCCAAATTATTGAGTATTTTCTAGTATTTTTTGATTTTTTATACTATTTTTTTTTATTTTTGTTTACTCATAATTTTTTTAATTGTTTACATTTAAAATAATTATGTTTCATCCCCCAATGATATCCACATTGTTTTTTGTGGTGTTTTTTTGTTTGTTTTTGTAACATGTTTGATTTGTATGCAGTTGATTTTTGGAAATACATATGAATATTTTCTGTTTTTAGAATGGCTTATGGTACCGAATATGGACTTGTCATAATTGATATAATCCAAAAAATTTGCCTATTGAGTGTTGCATGCCCCGATCTGTATGGCGCACATGATCCTTACTCGCGAACACCAAAAAGTCCAAAACGCATTGAGAACAAAGAGGAGCAAAGCCGATCGCCCAGCTCAGATCAGGTAAGTGCCCTCTCGCTCTCTATCTGTCTCTATCTCTCTCGCTCTGTCTCTCTCTCTCTGTCTGTCTGTCGTCTCTCTGTCTCATTCTCTGCCACTGAGACTCACAACAAAAAGAAATGTGTGAACCCAAAAATAAACGCAGAGCTCCAAAAAAATACACCACAAACATACAGACAGAATAAATAATTCGAATTCGATTTGGTTTGATTACGAATTAATTAAATCAATATAATAATTGTTTTATTTGATTTAATTAGAGTTTTATTCGAACCTTATTCGAATTCAAATTTGAATTGAAACACGCAGCAGCATACACAGCCAGAAACACAGACAGACCGAAATGATTTCGCCCCACATAAGTATGCTATAATTTATGCTCTGCAGTACAGTGGAGCTCAGTAGCGTACTGTACGTACAGTACGTTACAACAGTACAGTAAAACTCCCACACTAACAAATGACCAACAACAAACTAACAAATGCTCAGCTCATTTGAACATGCCACGTACATATATTTAAATTTAATCTGCATACCAAAATATATATTTACTTATTTATATACATTTATACAAATGAATTCTCGAATTACTAACAAAAGTATCTAAATTTTGGATATATATTTATATATACATAATAATACCTATTATATATATGTTTAAAGCGAAACATTAAACATTTGTAGCCGATCCAAAAAAAAAAAAAAACATTTGTTTTGGTTTATTGTTTTGTTTTTTTGTTTGTTTTGATTTTGCTTTCGTTTACCTCTTAGTTTATTTCTCGCTCCTCCCCTTTTGCTCTGTATCTCGCTGTCACTTTCCTGCATTTTTGTAAATCCGATAGAATTAGCAATTAGCAATCCCATATATAATCCCATTAATATATACTATATACACACACATGCAAGCAAGCAAGCAATATATATTGCTAAAAATTATATTAATTAAATACCTATGAAACTATATATTTAAACTAACTATAGTTATATAGCTTGGTACCCATTTTTTTACTAGTATTTTATGATAATTTCGGTGAGCTTCAGTCGTCTCTAATAAACTGCTGTATCGCTTTCTCATTTCTACCAAAAAGTGTCTTAACCCTGCTATATTTTTCTACTAACTCTAGCTATATCTTTTACAACTTTCACAACCCATTGATATAAGTTGGAACCTAACAACACCTTTGCCTATTTTTTTTAGTAGTCCGATCGCAAAAGCTACCTCTCTATTTTAGATAGGCTCTTTCTTGAGAGAGTTACTGATCAAACAATGCGATCACAGCTTCCTTGGCTCAATCTGACCAACCTTTTCTATCTACCTTTGCATATTTAGATATATGTATATATATATATCTGTCTAACTGAATCGCACAAAACTGCAGCATGGTAAAAATGATATTTATTGATTGATTGATATTTAATTTAATTGCGTTTTTTTTTTTGCACGAAGCTTGCATACGATAATTGCCTCGATGATTGATTTAAATTTGAATTTGGATTTGAATTGATTGGTGTGATCTTTTTTTTTATTTCTGTGTAACTTCTGTGATTGCCACGCTCTCCAAGTCCATCGCATAGACCCGATTGATGGCTATGATTGTTGTACATGTGATTGAAATCTGATTTCATCCATCACGATTCCGATATTTGAGTTGATTTGAATTTGAATTTGATCTGTGTTGTGCCTGAGAAAGAAAAAAGCCTAGCGAACACCCAAGAAACATGATTATAAATATGATTGATGATTGAAACAACAACAAATGAAAACAACATTACCAACAGCAACAACAGCAAAGAAAAACTACGTTTCTCCTTCTCCCACTGTCTCTATCTCTCTCTCTATATATATATCTTTGTAACTACACCCCTCTTCTGTCTTTTGATTGAAGAAGTGTTTGTTTTTCTGTGTGTTTGTTGCGAGACTTTTGCTGTCACCAAAAGAAAAAAACACTCTATGTAACTTGAACACTTCACTGAAACACACACACTCACCCAGTTATAAATAAATTATACGGTTTTACCTTATATCTAATTCGAATTGATAATTGATTGAACGTAGTTTTACTTATTTTTCTTAATTTTTAATCTTCCAAAAATTCTAAATAATCGAAAAATACCGTTGTATTGCCTGTGCGTGTGTGCGTGTTTGTGTTTAAGTTTTTTCTTGCCTATGCGTATGTGTATTTGTATGTGTGCGTGTGTTGGTGTGTGTATGTGTGTTGTGCATCACACCCACACACATTTAGCATCAAAACCGTTATACATATTCACGTATAACAGTTAAATAAAAGTCGTTGCCTAAAATTTAAACCCCTTTCAGTGTTTGTTAACCCTAAAAAAAAACAACCAAATGAAACCAAATAATAAAGTAAATGTCAAGTATAAATTGTAAATTGTTGATACGATACTCTTTTTGCAAGTAACCCAAGTAAAACCCCAAAAACAGAACTTCGTTCAACCCCAACCTCTGTTAACCCTTGTAAAAATAAATTACACACACTAAACATTAACTCACAAAAGCAAAATGATGCAAAAAAAAAGAGCAAACGCACAAAAAAAGCAGCAGCAACAAAGCAAAAGCAGCTTGCATCCAGCAAATCCAAAAAATGTTACCACAAATTTCCCTGGGAAGGTCAAAAATGGCTCCTTGCATTTGCTCTCACTCCCTCTCCCTCTCTCTCGCTCTCTATTTAATCTCTGTCATTGACTTTTCCCATAACCTTTTTTTTTTGTTGATATCCCTTGACCTAAATCCGTTTTACAGACATACATCTGTGTACAGCAACGTCTTTCATCTTCCTTTCAAGGGTGTCAGGTTTTATGAACTTTTGTAACTACAAAAAAATGCTTTGGCACTTTGTTTACTTTCCATTTTGGCTTAACTTTAAGAAATTAACTTGACCAACTCACTTAAATTATAAATACAATTAGTTAAAAAAAAACACACAAATTAATATATTTTAATGCCAAGATAAAGCTTATTTGTGCAAGCCGCATCGTTATAAATATATATATCTGTATATAATAATTGTCCAGGTATGTTACCCTTACGTAGAGGTTGCACCCGAGCAAGGTCTTGCAACATGTTGCAACATGTTGCATGTCCCTGTTAGGGCGCCATCTGCATGTAAGGTATAACACACCCTTTGTTGTCTCTCTCTCTCTCTCTCTTTCGGAAGAGAAAAACGGATTAAAAAGTTAAACCAAAGCTTGGCCTTTTTTAAAACTAAAGATAATTTAACGACATTTCTCTGTAATATACTTTTCACCATCATTAATTCCCCATCACTTTTCAATGCTTTAATTGTTGCTGCTATTTTTCTGTGAGAACAAATCAAAACAGAAACCAAAACAAAAACAGAAACAAAAACCCCAAAACCCAAAATGAAGTGAATGTTAAACCCCCTTTTAACCACCCCACAAAAATGACCCTTAAAAACCATCCAACCAAAACCCCAACTCTGTCCGTCGTAAAATAATAAAACGACAACTACTTTTATTTTTGCTGCCTAAAAAAACTAAAAAAAAACAAGAAAAACTGAGAATTAAAACTCTGCCCCCCTCCTACCCCCCCACAAAAAAAAAAATAAATCCCGATCTTCAATCTAGCTGAACGACACGACCAGTCCGGATAGTCCGTCACTTGAATTTGTACCGGAGGCCACAAGCACCGATCCCACGGATACCACGGCCATCGGCCACAGCTCCCGTCCCAGCTCACCCGATCCCGTTGTGGTGAACAGCTCTCGGGAAACCCTTATCAGCGGCTCGGCAGCATCAACAGCAGCAGCTATGATGGCCAAGAGTCCCCAGCGAGAAGATGCTGTACCCAAGGAGCTGCAGGACAGACGCAAGTCCATGTCCTGGAAAACGTTCAATTTGAAGCGTCAATTATCGAAAGTCAATATGAAGATCGGTGGCATGAATGTCGTCAACACCGATCTGGAGTCGTTCAAGAATAGCTCCATTTTCTACACGCCCAAAGAGGCCTCACCAGATGGCGTTGGGATGCCAACGCCAACGCCGCCGCCGCCACCAACCGAAGAGGAGACGACGGCCGAACTGAAGGAGGATGAAGCTTTGGATGATGCTGAAATGTCCGCAGTTTCACCATCGCCGGCGGCGGTGCGCGGTAAATTTCGATCCTCCACCACTGATTCGCCGGATGAAGGAGCTGCCGCTGCCGGTTCCAGTGGCGTTCGTCGGGTGGACTTTGAGCAAATGACACCGGCAGCGGTAGCGGCGGGAGCGGTGGAAGTGGAGCGGCCCAATAATCTGCCTTTGGCAGAGTCACAGGCACCCGTTCCCCTGAAGCCGGCGCGCCAGAAATTCAAAGAAAAGACACGCGATCAACGCCTATTATCAGTTCCAAATATTAAGTACCAGCCACGGGATTTACGTGGCGGCGTGCGAATCCTCAAGAATGATGTTTCCCCGCTGACCGGCGGCGGTGGCAGCAGCAGCGCCAGTGGAGGAGCAGGTGGTGCAAGCGGCGGTGGTACCAGCGGCAGTGGCGGAGGCAAAAAGATACGTAAGTATGGCCCCCGCCGAAGGATCACTTCCCCCAAAAAAAATCCTCAAAACCCCTACCCTATAATTTATCAAAAAAAAATAAGAGAGAGCTTCCAAGACTCCTGCCATATCAGGCAGTGGTCTTGATCCCATTTCCCCATTTTAAATTAAATTAAATGCGCAGAGCGAGCGAGCGAGTTCTTTGCGTGATCGCTAGGCAGGCAGACAGGCAGGATGTGGATGGTGGAATCCAAATCGGACTCCTGGAATCGAAGAGCTGAAAAATACCAACCAACGGAACTGAAAATGTGCTGTGTTTTCTTGCGTTTAAATATTTAGATTGTGGGAAAATTATAATATCTTAGACTTATTAAAGATTAACAATGAATTAACAATGAATCTTCAAATATAATATAAAATCCAGCTTGGATAAATGATGTCTTTAATATTAATCGCATTTAAACACAGCATAATTTTCCTTTTATCATCGTTGTCAGTGGTTTACCTCTATATTTCTCTCTCTGTATCTCTGTATCTCTTTTTCTGAAACTTTCTGTCCTACCCATTTCTTCCTTAAAAAATTCTTGTACTTGTATTCCCAAAAAATGGCGTTTTGTCGTCGCTTCTGGTTGGGTTTATGGCTTTCCTTTCCTTCCCCCTACATTTTATGTGTTGTTCCTTTGCTTTTTGTTGCTTTTAGTTGCTGCTACTTAGCTAGTAGAGAAATAGCAAACAAAAATGAGATGAAAACTATTGTAAAACATAGCAAAGCCTGTTTCCCTCCCCCCAAAAAAAATTACAGCTAGCAATGTGCAAAAAGTATAAAATCTAAATCTAGAAATGCGAACGATACCAAAAAAATACTAATAAATGAAAAATTTCGTTGCTTCTTATGTTAATTTTGTTGAAACCAAAAAAAAACTGAAACCAAAATTGCATTTTGTGTATAGAGCCTACTTTGTAGAGTCTTAGCTAAAAAAACAATGACAAATAACAAATAAAAACCAAGTAAAATTAATCATAAATATATATATATATACATATATGTAAACCAAAACCTACAACAACAACTAGAACAGCAATCTTCAGAACCACAAATGTGATGAATTAAGAACAAAAAACAATAACAACTTTACTGCAACCAACAAAAACAGCAAATTCACATACGCACTCAAATACAACAGCAAAACTTAAATTAAAATAAGTAAAAAAAAACACACAACTCAACATTTTTCAAAACTTTTTGCCAAAAATGTCTTATTCTATGCTTCTTCTTCTCCCTCAATACCTAGGCAACGGATGCAGAAGAGCTGCAATACAACTGCCTTTATGTGATTGTGTGGAAGTTCTTTGGTAAATCATTTAACAACCACAAATACATCAACAACAACAACACCACCAAAAACACCACAACTTTTCACCAGTCACCCCACCACACTCAACAACAACTACTCCAACAAGCACCATCATCATAATAAAACCCACAAACAATGTGTAACTATAAAGCTCAAACTCTTGAAAACTAACTAACCAACTAACTCCTTAGTATGCAAGACACAAAATTAACTTTTAAGCTTAGAAATTAAATGTAAACGCGGGTGCTGTAGGCCAAACACATATTCGAAAAAAGAAAAACGCCTCACCAATCACTAATCACCACACCACACCACACCACACCATAAACTCACCACTCAGTCTGTGTATGTGCACTGTGCAAAAATGATGAAATGGTGCATTTTTGATGAAATGTAACCAAAATCGAAATCGAAATATCGAAAATGATATAACCAATGTTGATTGTTGTACGTTTAATATTTCTGTGTTTAGTCTGTAAGTTCCAACTCAAACTCAAACACACACACACACACACTGAGAGAAACCTCAGGGTATATATACCACTGATTCTACTATCTATCTGATCTTCGCATTAATAGAGAGAGTTTTGATTAAGCTTGAGGCTGTGCTCCCTCCCAACAATCGATTTTGGCCCCGAATCTCCTCCCTAAAAAGCCCCCATGCTCCTCCTGGTCGTCTCTATATACAAATATATATTCTATCGATGGCCTTGGCTTCTCGGGTATCGGTAACTTGGGTTAATTCAATGATTTTTTTTATTTCCTTTTTGTTTTTGTCTTCTATATTTATTTCGTTTCGATTGTTCCGTTGAATGTGTGTGTGTTCTGGCTATCGATAAGCAAACATTTGACCGTTGCCTTTGTTATTCTCATCGTTTTCGCTTATAGCTTTTCTCCAATGTCACCACATCATATGTATACTTTAAACTTTTAAACCACTTGTAAATATATATAATAAAAAAAGCCGAAAGATCTGACCCCTAAGCTAAATCATATATATATGCATATAACCGAATACTTAAAAAATCAATTGTTCATATTTAATACCAGCTAATATATATCCACCCGCATATACATATAACCACATGACGTTCTACGTTTTCTAAGTCCGAAATTTGAAAACCCCACTACAATTTTTTCGCTCTACTCTATACATATTCTCCAATCTCCAATCTCTTTCTCTTTCTCCCTCGCATTTTTTCGTATTTACACCTACACACACATCTGTCATAAATATTCTATTCTATTCGTATTCCTTGTTATGATCACCTTAAGTAAATATTATCGTGTTTTTTATTGTGCCTCTTCTCATATATTAATGTCACTAATGTCAATCGATGTCACCCAAACAACAAAAACCAATGCAACGACCTCTGCCTACGTTTCTCGCTGTGTATACGTATTTGTGTTGTTATCGAGTATTATCGATAATTCGATATTTATGCACCTATCACTGAAATTCAATAACCATTCAACGCTTTTGTATTTGTATCATATCTAACGAACAAAAAAAAAATGCTATATATTAAATCGTGTTTGTTTTGCACTCGAATTAACGATTTACGATTACCTTCTAATGATAACCGATCAACGATCAACGATGACCGAATCAGCAGACACAACTGTAAATTAATCAACCAACGACAGTGATCGCTAGCAACAAAAGACTTTGATTTCGCTTAATCTACATACATTATGTTCTATATATTTATATATTTTTATTTAATTCAACATTCTTCTTTTGTGTATCCTAAACTCTTCTATCCTAGAAACACCTCTTTCTCTTCAAAAAGAAACGAGTTAAAAAGACTGATATTCTAAACAAATTAAAGCGTAAGTTTATCATTTGTTTTGTAACTATTTCAAATTCAATTGCAGAGCAAAAAATGGGTTGAAATAAGAACTCATTCATAGAGTCGAGATAAAATCTAGAAGAAATAGAAATTGAAATATGTAAAAATTTAGCGCTTCTTAAAGATATATTTTATTTTATTTAGAATTTAAACTAGAAAATTGGCTGTAGTTGTGTATTTTGCGTGAATATCACTGAATTTTGATAGAAATATCAAGTATACGACATGTATACACAACTCACGTATACGACACGTGTACAAAATGCAAAGTTTTTCTGTTTAAATGCTTAAAAAAAAAGAAAGTAAAATTAGGATTGCTTTTGTTTTTGATTATTTTCTTTTATAAATTATAAATTACAAGCCTTGTCTTTGGGTGTTAGCCAGCGTTCACTGTACATTAACCCCACGTTCCAAATCGTTTCGTTTTGTGCACACTCGTTGTTTCCGTTTAACCCCTATGTTGAGCGCACCTCTCGCAAGGACACTCACAATCACATAAGCACAACCCATACACACACACACACCTAAACACACCTACACGCACACACAAACAAACACGCATAGCACAAAATAACTGAATAGAAACAATAGAAAACAGCAAAAAAAATAAAAACTAATGGCAAAGAAAACAAAAAAAATATGAAAGAGAAGCTAAAGCAAAATTTAAAAGGACATTCAATCATTTTGTGCATTTATCTTTCTGTCTCTCTCTCTCTCTATCTCTCTGTCTTTCTTCCTCTATATATATCTATCTCTCTCTCTCTCTCTCTCTATCTCTGACTATGTGTGTGTATCTCTATCTCTCTCTCTCTCTCCCGTGTCTCCCACAATTATTGTTTATATATAAAAAAAAAACATATTTTGCAATTGCCTCAGATCAACGGCAGTGGAGTTGCAGCTGCGCAGCAGCAGCAGCAGCAGTCGCAAGCGCAACAGCAGCAGCAGCAATTGCAGTCGCAGCAAACGCAGGCGCAGCAACAGTTTACACAACAACAGCAGCAGCAGCAGCAGCAATCGCAGCAGCAACAGCAGCAGTTACAACAGCAGCAGGCTTTGTTGGATGACGAGGCAGCAGGATCTGGAACAGGAGCAGGAGCTGGAGCAGCTGCATCATCATCAGGATCATCCGTTTATGGGGCAGACGATGCAGGTGCGGGTGTTGCTAGTGGCGGTGTTGGTGTTGGTGGTTTAAGCAGTGCGATTAGCAGTGGATTTGGTGGTGGATTTGCTGCATTAAAGGTGGCAACAGAGCAGCAACAGGTGCAACAGCAGCACCAGCAGCAGCAGCAGCAGCAGCAACTGGAGCTGCAATCTCAATCCTTTGACGCTGCTGATTATCCGTGGGGCGAATGCGGTGCAGGCGGCGGTGCTAGCGGCGGTGCAGGTGCGCAACAACATCAATATCAACAGCATCCGTATCCGTATCCGTATCCGCATCCGCATCCGTATCCGCATCCGCATCCGCATCCGTTTACGCATCAAACATCCGTTATACAGCAACAGCAGTCAGTGACATCGTACGAGTCCCTAAAAAAGTCCAAATCACAAGGTGGGAGCACAACCAGAGAGCACAACAAAACTACAACAACTACAGTAAAAAAAACTATAACAACAACAACAGCAAGCTAATTGCAAATTCCACAACAACAAGAACAACAACAAATAGCAACTACAGCAACCAAAATACAAGCAAAAGCAAAAACAAACAAAGAAACGAACTGAGATTGCACCCACAAGCATTTCTTTCAAGTGTACCACACACACACACACACACAGACACTTCCACACCCTCCACACACAGTACAGTGTATACAGTTCAACTTCTCAAAGACGAAACAGTACAGTACAGCACGCTCTCGCTAATAGTGAATATGATGAAGAGAACTTCAACTAAGCTATCTCATTTTGCGCGCTATTTAATATTTTGCATTTCGAAAGCTAAATTCTAGGCGCTATTTAAGTTCTTTTTTTTTACTCCTACAGTTCATTAATTAATTAAAAATTCCATAATTCAAAGGCTGTAAAAATGGTCTCTAGAGCTCCTCTGATAGCTCTCAAAGTTTCGATTTGTAGAAGTTCCACTGTACCGCTCTCTGTCTCTCTCTCTCTCTCTAAGTGTCCTATCTGTCCCTCTCTGCACACGCACGCACACATACAGGCGCACACGCACACACACACGCACATATGGACAGCAGGAATATGCACGTTGCTTGTGGCCCCGCCCCCTTATTCGCTCTTGAGTGTGTGTGTGTGTGAATGTTGGTGTGTGTGTGTAAAATTTGGAAAATATTTTCCGTTTTTTTTTTGTTTGTTTTTAGGGATATTTTGTGGGGGGGGGGGTCGATGGCTGGAGCTGTCTGTCTCTTTCTCGCTCGATCGCTCGCTCGCTCGCTGTGTTTCTCTCTCTCTCTATCTCTCTTTGTCTCTCTCTCTCTCTAGCCCTAGAACAAAAAGGATCTAAATATGATCCTTCTCTCTCTCGCTCGTTCGCTCTGCTCGCTGTCTCTTTTCGTTTTCTACTATCTATATATCTCTTTCTATCTACTGTCTCTGTCTCTGCTACTCGTCTTTCTATCTGTCTCATTCGCTCGCTCGCTCTGTATCTCTCGATCTAGCGCTCTCCCTCTCTCTCTGTCTCTGTCTCTCTCTCTCTATGCCTCTCGGTATTTTGTATTTGCATTTGGCACGCTTTGAACAAAGAAAATTAACGATATAAATAAAAATATAAGAAAAGCGAATGAATTAATAACTAAACAATGAACTAGACTAACTGGAATTACAATTAATTAATTAATAACAGAACATAGATAAGAATAAAACAAAATCCGATCCTTTTGGATTTTGAATTTGGCAAAAAACGTTAACTTTTGCATAGTCCACACACATACAAGCATACTCATATAATGTCACAACCATACATACATATAAGCGCCTAGCTGAGCACATCACAAAAATACACACACATGCAGCAAGTTTAAATCGTCCTTTTTTTGTATATTTCGTTATTTGTATAATTTTTTTTTTTAGAGTTACCTAGTGCCGCTTTCAAAATTGCACTCACAGCAAAAGAGATCACTCAATGATAATATCAATAATCGGAAAAATCAAACCAGAAAAAATGGCGACAGTTGCTCGCAGGTGTGTGCGTGTGTGTGTGCAAAACAGATGGCACTACAAGCTCAAAAAATCAGGATTTTACCTTTCGGCATACAAAATTTATGAATTTTCTTACTATTTTATATGTGAATTAATTTTAAAAAAAGATAAAAATGAAATTCAAATGGTTTTTCTATGTAAAATCCATTGATTTCAAAAGAAATTAATTAAATTTAATTTATTTAAGTTGCTAGAAAGTTTAAAAACTTTTATTATATTATTTAAAATAATTCTCTTAAGCTTTAACTTTTTATTTATTTTGATTTAAAAAGCTTAACACACATTTTTCTTAAAATGAAAGGATAATATAAAGTCCTGCGAGCGACTGACGCATACACATACACATCAACATTGTAAACACATTGCAAATCACTTACACATATTAGGCAGCCTAGCGGTATCTTAGTGTTGTGCAGCGCAATAAAAAAAATAAGCAACATAGTTTTAAAAAAAAATCGCAATTACAATTAAAGTAAAATTAGATAATAAAAGCAAAAAATTCGATTAAAACCCTAAGCAAAAGTTTGCCTACTACCGCCCGCCGCTTTTACTCTCTCTATATATCTCTCTCTCTCTCTATCTATCTATCTCTATATCACTCTATCTCTGACTCTTTCTCTCTCTCTCTCTCTCTATTTCTATATATTCGCCTGTCTCTGTTTCACTATAATTATAAAAAAATGTATCTTTAAATCTTGTTGTAACTCGTTTATTTTTTTATTTGTTTCTCTCTTTCTCCTATCTGTATGATGCGCATCCATCTCAACATTATCAAAAAAAAAAAAAAAATTATCAAAAAAAAAATACGAAAAAAACCAACCACGAAAAATAAATTACAGATAAATTGGATGGAACTTTCTCAAGATCCAGATCATCGTCAATGTCCAGCATTGATATGTCTTCCTCTGAATCTGTTACTTGTTTAGCTTTCATCGAGAGTTATGCAAAACGAAATGGTGAGCTTTATCAGATCATACTTTATTTATTTATTTAATATTTTATGATTATTTATTTAATATTTTATGATTATCTATTTAATTTCAATTTTTTATACAGATATTTTGACACTTGTTCCTACTTTGTGGATTGGAACTAGTTTCGGTTCGATACTGACATTGTTCATCACCATGCCGGACCGAGATGTGCGCAAATCTCAACCAGTATTGATAACAATAAATGGTAAGTAATGTTCCATAAAGATATCTTTATATATCATCTTGAAAGATAGAAAAAACCTTAAAAATTTAAGCAAACATGATAAAAACAATCTTTTAATGGAAAATTATAATGATATATGATGATAAAAACTACCTTTTAGTATTAGATTCTAAGAAAACAATTTACTTTCAATGTTTTAAATCAAAGAAATCAAAAAAACACTATGAAATATGGTCCTATCCTTTTTTTTCTCTTTGCAGGTGGCCCCGTGGTACGACTTAAAGGATCCATTACTTCCATGTCTTTTTTAGACTCATACGGTTCGATCATACCCTATACGTTTGAGACCTGGCGTGACGAAAACAAGGACAAGAAAGACCGTAAGATCATAAATAGTTCGTTAATAGATTTATAAACAGAGATCTTTGATTCTATATCCTTAATTTTCTATCGTTTAAATTAAAATTACATTTTGAAATCTAAGGAACGGTTGATTATAAGATTATGAGCTCTGTTTATAATAATCTTCTATATAAATAATATAATTCTAACAATATTATTATCATCAGGCACACCCACAAAAAGCAGCAGCCGCACCAGTCCCACATTCACACCGACAACTGCCAATACAATATCAAACACTTCGATTGCGGGCGGTGGTGGTGGTGGTGGTGGTGGTGGTCCCTCCGCTGGCGGAGCTGGTGGTGCGGCCAGTGGTAGTGCTGGCGGTGGTGCAGCGGGTGCTGGAGCAGGAGCTGGAGCTGCTGCAGCTGCAGCGGGCGGCAGTGGCGGTGCCGGTGCCGGAGGAGGAGCCAGTGGTAGTGGTGGAGCAACGACCAGCGGCAGTGGCGGAGCTGGCGGCGGCGGTATAAGCAGCAGCAGCGCCAGCAGCAGCGGAATAAGTGGAAGTGTTAGCACCGGCTTGGAAACACTCACCGATCGACAATATATCGTTATCGCTAGCGAGAAGCAAACAAAAGTCTTCGATGTGGCCAATCAGTGTTGCATCAATCGCATACAATTATCGGAAATGGATTTTGCAGTCAAGGCAGAAACTATCACGATGAAAGGTGAAAGGATTATAACTCTCATATCATCTCAGCTAATAAAATATATTTCCGCTTCCTTACAGATGGCTCTTGCTTAGCAACCTATCTTTCGAATGGCCATCTAATGGTACATAGTCTTCCTAGTCTAAAACTGTTATTGGATACTGATTTCTTACCGCTTATGGACTTAAGGTTGGCTCTCAACATATTTACATTAATGTTAATATTAGTTTTTAATCATATTCTCTTTGGGTTTAGTTTTCAAACAAAATGTAAACAGGGAATTGTGGATCCAATGCTTTCGATATGGGGTCAACAGATCATTGTTCATGAAGATACAACTCAGTGAGTGCCCATTATAATATTTATTAATAATTATTGATTGATAAATAACTTAATTTTGCCCACAGAATATCAAAAATATTTTGCTTTAGTCATAAAGGTCATGGATTGTACATGGCATCGCCCACCGAAATTCAAAAATTCACGATATCATCGGAATTTTGGTAAGTCTGCAAATTAAACTGGTTTTTAGGGTTACTCTTGTGATATTTGAGACGAAAAGTCAATACATAAATCGACACTTTTCGATATTTTTTCGAGTTTGTATTTTGTTAATATATTATATTAGACTTTTTATGACTACGATTGTGATATATGAGGCGAAAGTCAATACATAAATCAATAAAATAAATAAAGTACAAGTTTTCGAATCTTTTTCGACACTTTTCGATATTTTTCGATATTTTATCGATATTTTTCGATTTTTCATTATTTTCTATTGAACTTATCGTTTCTATATAATTCCCTAATATATCCTCATTGCATTTTCTTTTAAAAAATAAGTAATTATATTTTTCTTTATCCAATTTTCAGTCAATTTATTTTGGAGATGATGGGTGAACTATATACGGTACAGGAAATGCCCGAACAGCCGAAGGAGGGTTTCTTCAAGGGTCTATTTGGCGGCGGCGCCAAGCTCCTCGATCGCGAAGAGCTATGTGAGTTTTTATATAATTAAAATTAAAGCTTTTAATATATATTTGAATGAATCTATTCTATTCTCAGTTGGCGAGCAGAGCGGCAAGGCGAATCGCTCGGTGGCCAGGCACATACCTGGTCCCAATTTGGAACAGCTCGGCCAGCGGGCATCCACCGCCGCATCGGAGATTAGCCGGGCGCACCAATTGGCCATGGAGCGCGGCGAGAAGCTTAATTTGCTGGAGGAGCGCGCCGAGCGTATGGCCAACACTGCTCAAGATTTCAGCGGCACTGCGCATCAATTAATGCTTAAATATAAAGACAAGAAGTGGTATCAGTTGTAAAATATCTATTTTAGGAGCCAATTCTACCACAGTTATTGTAATATTGCTTTTATAAACACTTTCTACTACTACATTACGAGTAAAGTACACTTATTTAATTTCCTGTTTTCAAGTCGTCACGTTATTTACAAAACAAAACAAAAAACAAAAAACGCAAAAAACAAAACCAAACAAAATTCACAAAAACAAAAACCAGAAAACAAAAAAAACTGAAAGAGAAAAACCAACCAAAAAACAAAAAAAAAACTGTTTTTAATAAAAATATATATAGACCAAAAAAGCAAGCCTATTGTGTTTCTTATGCTGCAGTTGGGAAATTATTTATTTAACAGGAAAATATCTTCTTGGAATTGAAACTTTGTAATTGGAATAAAAATCAATTGGAAATTGGTACATTTGTACGACCAATTTGAATATAGCGCCAAAGCAGTGTTAGACAACACTTACTGTAAGCCAAATAAATATTTTACGATAGTAACGATAGTTCGATTATTTTAAGTTGGCAGAACATAAATGCAAATAATAAAAAATAAACCCAAATACACAATTAAAACAGTGATAAGATGAGTCGATTTTGTATTCCCAAACTGGATTAAACGATAACAATGGCTATAAATAAATTAAAACTGCTACCGTTTTCACGAACAGCGCTGTGATCGAAAAACATCGGCTAGAGGCCAGAGTGAGTACATCGATAGGCTTAAAAAGTTCAGACATCGGTGTATCGATGTTACATCGATGTTACTTTTTTTGCTGGAGTCTACCATTTTATTTTAGTTAATAAAATATACATATTTCCTCTCTTCTTTTTTCGGTTGTGCGCGTACGAAAACAGCTGCAAGGCCTCGCGTCGAAAGTGCAATAAATACGAGAAATATTGAGTGGAAAACGGCAAGCGGACGAGATTTTCCCCCGTTCCGTTTTTTTTTTCTCCACCAGACGACGACGAATATATTGTAAAAGAGCAGCAGCGACAGCCAGCCAGCCAGCAGCAGCAGCAGCCACCAACCTTGAGAAACACCCAGCACGGCAGCTATATTTCGTTTCACTCGCTCGCCCGTCTGTTGGTAAGATTTTTGCTGCTCGCCTATAAAAACGAGCTAAGAAATTTCCGCGAGGATGTGTTTCGTTTCATTTCTTCATTTTCTTATTTCGTCCAGTTCCAAATGCGTGCTAAATATGCGGACGTGTTTGTGTGTGCGTGCGTGAGTGTGTGTGTGTGTGTGTGTGTCGTCTTGCTTTGGCATGGTGTGCGTGTCTCGCTGAGCGTTTCCATGTGTATGCTTGTATGGGGCTCTGTGCGTTCGAAATTTTTCTTTTGTGTAAAACATTTGTAAGGTGCAACTGCAACGGTGTGTGTATGTTGTTGCTTAGTTTGTGTGTATGGATAGATGTATGTATGTATGTATGTATCTCTCTGGTTTCTTGTTGTTGTTGTGCGTCATAGTGTGTTGTTTGTGTGAGTAGCGGGGCTACTGAGTATGCATTCCAACGGGGTAAAGGAGAAGAGGAAGCCAGTACCTGTCGCCAGCGACTATCGTCTATCGAGGTGTCTGTCTGTCTCTGTCTGTGTGTTTATTTAGAAATTCCCCCCTAAGGAAAAGTGCCTATGCCTTGCTTTCCCCCCTTCCCTTCCACCAGCACCAGTGATCGCCTGGTTAAGTGTAATCGATAATGCACAAAGGTATCGATTGGAAGCAGAGAAAAGCAGAAACAAAAACGCATAAAACAAAGTGCAAGCGGGGGCTCTGTGTGTGAGAGAAAAAAAAAAGCTAAACAAGTGCTAAAGAGGAGGAAGAGCGGCGGCGGAAAAGAAAGTACAGACTTGGCAACAAAAACAAACCAGCTTTTGGGTAAAACGAAAAGAAAAACAATCAGCTGTTAAAAACCTTAAAAAAAAACTGTCAAAAGTCGAAGAAATATTTTCGTTGAAAGAGGAACGAAAGAGAAAAAGGTTTTGTTTATACAAATAGGTGAAGATTTTCCACAAAACTAAATATTAACCTTTTTCAAGAGGTTTCTGGTTTCGGTAATTTTTGTTTTTTATTATTAAATGTCTTTAGTAATTCTTAAATTAATAAAACATAAATTTTTCTATGTAAAAAACATTTTTTAAAAGTCAAATCTAGTGACTTTTTACACAAACTTCAAGTTTAGTTAGGAAAATATACTCACTTTTGTCTTAAAAAACTATCCTGTTTTTATATCTTTCATTTTTTATTAGTTTTTTAATGAATAAATATAAATCTTAGCAAAAATCAAGCTTTGTTTGCGGTTAGTACTTGCCTTTCCTTTGTTTTTTTATTTATATTTCAACATTTGTCCATTAGTTTACATTATTAGGCGGCTTAAGCCAAGGTTCTAGGGTTTTTTCAATTAAATAAAATTATATTAGCTTGAAAATGTATTAATTTCAAGCCTAAATATCTTAATTTTAATAATAACAACAAATATGTGCGTGTAAAATATTAAATTTCATCATAAACTTTCATGTTTCCAAGATAAACCAAAGATTATTCAAACATTTCATGAATTTTGCATTAATTAAGCTATATTTTCTCTCGTTTTCCAGCAGTTTTTCCACATAAACCCGCACAAGTGCTTATACAAGAGGAGAAGAAGAACCCAAGGCAGTGGAGCAGCAGCAGCAACAGCAGCAGCAGCAGCAGCAGCAGCAGCAGCTAGCCAAGATGGACAAGATGAGGATATTGAAGGAAAGCCGCCCCGAGATAATCGTCGGTGGCAAATATCGGGTGATTAGGAAGATTGGTAAGTAACTCTGCTGTTTTTAACTCTTTGCCTAAACTAACTTCTTGCTGATAAACCCATAATAGGCAGCGGCTCCTTTGGCGACATTTATCTGGGCATGAGCATCCAGAGCGGCGAGGAGGTGGCCATTAAGATGGAAAGCGCCCATGCCCGTCATCCCCAGCTGCTGTACGAGGCCAAGCTGTATCGCATACTCAGCGGCGGCGTTGGTTTCCCACGTATTCGTCACCATGGCAAGGAGAAGAACTTCAATACCTTGGTTATGGATCTCCTGGGGCCCTCGCTCGAGGATCTCTTCAACTTTTGCACGCGTCACTTTACCATTAAGACGGTGCTGATGCTGGTCGATCAGATGATTGGCCGCTTGGAGTACATTCACTTGAAGTGCTTCATTCATCGTGACATTAAGCCGGATAACTTCTTGATGGGCATCGGGCGTCATTGCAACAAACTCTTTCTGATCGATTTTGGGCTGGCCAAGAAGTTCCGTGATCCCCATACGCGTCATCATATCTTGTATCGCGAGGATAAGAATCTAACTGGCACCGCCCGCTATGCCTCGATCAATGCCCATCTTGGCATCGAGCAGTCGCGTCGCGATGACATGGAATCCCTGGGCTATGTGATGATGTACTTCAATCGCGGCGTTCTGCCCTGGCAGGGCATGAAGGCCAATACCAAGCAGCAGAAGTATGAGAAGATCTCCGAGAAGAAGATGTCGACGCCGATTGAGGTGTTGTGCAAGGGCTCGCCGGCTGAGTTCTCGATGTATCTAAACTATTGTCGTAGCCTGCGCTTTGAAGAGCAGCCGGATTACATGTACCTACGTCAATTGTTCCGGTAAGAAGTCTATAATTGCTTTGATTTCTTAATTTCTTACATTTTCTTTTGATTTTTTAGCATACTGTTTAGAACGCTGAACCATCAGTATGATTACATTTACGACTGGACAATGCTGAAGCAAAAGACCCATCAGGGTCAGCCCAATCCAGCTATACTCTTGGAGCAATTGGACAAGGACAAGGAGAAGCAGAACGGCAAGCCTCTAATTGCAGACTAAGTGAGAGGAGGAGTAGGAGCAGCAGGGGAGGAGGAGGATCATCATCATAATGGGCGGGAAAAGGGGATTGATTGATAACAGCCGCCGAGAAATATCAATTTTGGGTGTTTCTCTTAAATATTAATTTAAAATTCAATACCTAAACGATTAAGGAAGGAGAAGGAGAAGGAGAAGCAGAAGCAGAAGCAGAAGCAGAAGCAGAAGCGATGAGAAAGCAGCAGAAAACAGCAAAAGGCAAATCATAAGCCACACATTTATGTAATTTAAAAATGAAAAACAAAACTCTAAGAAGATGATACCCCAGCAAATGTGATTCACAAGTGAATCACTGCGATCGATAGTAAAAACACACACTCACACATTTGAATTTGAGTTCGATAACAAAACGAAGAATCAAATCGATTTAAATTCAAATCGATTCAAATTCAAAACTCCAAAACAATTCACGAAAAGGCATTCAAAAAAAAAAATCAAATTCAATGCCTTTTCATTAAAAAAAAAAACAAACACATCATAGCTCCCCCACATTAAACAAAAACAATTAAAATTGAGGAGAAAAGAAAACACTTAGCCTAATAAATTACAAGAAACAAATAATAATCATTGGTAACAACAAATGGAAGAACGTCGTAAGAAAAGCGTTCATTTGCGAAACAACAAAACTAAAACACACATAGTTATATATATATATATATATATATATATAAACACGTATATATGTATTTATATATGTGTGTGTAAGCAAAAAACATATATATATATATATATACATATATATAGAAGCGAATAAAGAAAAAAACCATTATGTACGCATATATATTCCCATTTGATTCGAATTCAAATGCTTAATTTTCAACAACAACAACAACAACAAATCGAACGATGCAAAACAGAAACAAAATAAAATAAAAACACAACTCAAAAACTAAACACATTGTGGAATAAATAAGAATAAAACAAAAATATATATATAGGAGTAAAAAAACAATAAATAATACCAATAAAAACATTAATAAAAAACACAAAACACACAGAAAAGGCATAAAAAGAAGGAGAAATCTATAAAAAAAAATACTGAGCAGGGCGGGAAGTAATAGGATGCAGCGCAGCCACATGGTTAAAAAACAAATAATAATAAATTAAAATAATAAAAAATGAAGGAAAAAACATTAAAAAAAAATACAACAAAAAAAAACCAACGCAAAACTGCAAAGTAATTTTGCATTAGTAAGCAGTAAATAATAATTATAAACATAACTTATATTTAATTTTTTGAATTACATCAATAAATATGTTGAAATTACAAATTTTAAACATATTTTACAACTCCCTGCATTTAGAAAGAAAGAGATGGGGCTATGTCAAGGCGATATAGAAAGAGAGAGAGAGGGAGAGAGAGTGAAAGGCAGAGAGGAAAGGGAATCTTCTTTTATTTTTAGTTTTAAAAGTTAAAAACGAGTCAAAATTTCTAATTTAATCTATTTTTTTGTCGAAATTTACTTATTTTACCTTCAAAATAGTAAAATATTTAAGGTTTTTAATTAAGAAATTATTATTTTAGCTTCCCAAAGGCATTGATTTGTTGTTTATCTGTTTTTTCACTATTTTTTAGCTACAGATTTATTTTTTAAATTAAAAATTTAAGGTTTTTGATTTAGAAATTATTTTTTTAGGCAGAGAGGGAAGGAAACCTTTTATTTTTAGTTTAAAAAGTTGAAAACAAGTCAAAATTTATAATTTAATATATTTTTTGTCGAAATTTACTTGTTTTACCTTCAAAATAGTAAAATATTTAAGGTTTTTGATTAAGAAATGATTATTGTAGCTTCCCAAAGGCAATAATTTGTTGTTTTTCTGTTTTTTCACTATTTTTGTATCAATTTAGCTACAAATATTTTTTTTCTTTAAATTGAATGCTCACTTAATTTGTTTACCAGATTTGTATTCCTTATTATTTTCTTTATGTTCTGCTGGCTGACAAAGATGATATTCAGTGACGTTCTTTATTTATTTGTTTATTCATTGTTGACTAATGGCACATCTGCTTTATTATTTTATTTTCTGTAAACACAAGCGACGTGTCCAGTGTCCAAGAAAGCTGTCTGGGCGATAAGAACAAAGGGCGCTTTTCTGCCAAGGGGAGAGAGTCACTATAAGTTTCTAAAGAAAATAAGCAGGAAAAAATTATTTTTTGTTGATATAAATAATATTTTTATTTGTTTGAAAGGTTCAAATATTTATATTCTTTGAAAATTTAGATATATTTCAGTGAAATTGTGGTAAGCAAACCATTGATTTAAACTTAATGATAAAAACAATTAAAATTATCATAAATAATAAGTAAACAAATACGGAAACCCCGTTGCCATGCTGATTTTTGTTATCAGCTGATAAATTTTGAAAACGAGCGCTCGATTGTCTTGTTATCGATATATTGATTATTTCAGTGTCCAAAATTTCAGCAAGCATATCGTCTTTGCAGTAAGCAGTTCATAATCGGAGCAAGCAGTAGAGCTAGATTAGTGTGACCAACAGGGAATACAAAAAATACTTTTAAAAATACCACAAGAAATATGTACTATTTTTCATATAATTCAGAACGGCAACACTGGTCCTCTTATGTTCCTCCCACCCTCCGTTATTCGTTCCTCCTCTTCTCTCATTCGCAAAAAAAACTTCGTTGCAAGCGGACGTGTTTTCCGTGTCTCCTCCAGTCTTTTTTTGTTGCGGTTTTTTGCGAGCGAGCGAAGGACCTCAGCGGCCCGTATTTAAAGTAATTAAAATAAAACATATTAAAAATATTAAAATAAATAAAAATACATTAAAACCGGTGTCTGTGTGTGTGCGCGTGAATTTAACATTTTTTTTTACAAGTTTTTATTGTGCAAAAAACAGTAATTTGTGCAACAAACGAAAACAGTAAGAAAGGCGCAACAAGTTGAAACATTTATTTTTTTGTTTTTGTTTTACATTTGGTTTTTTTTTTTGAAATGGTGCAAAGAGCGAATATAAGGATTCGAAGGGAATGCAACAAGTTCAAATAAGCAAACACACGCACGCACATACACATGCGCAGGCGTCGAGGACTCCGAAGCCGATGCTGAAAAGGAATAAGAATAAGAAGCAGAACGGAGCAAACAACAACGGCTATTCGGCTATCGTTGCCTTTGCACTCACATTTGGTTGGTGTTGTTGTTGTTGGTTCTGTTTTATTTTGTTTTTGCCTTTTGCTTGCGCAGTAATAAAATAAAAAAAATTACAAACACACAGACGTGTGATACGAGCTGGAGTACGACCACCACTAGAGATCGGACACACATACAGTGTCACAATCGCGAACACAGAGAACGGAACCCCGGCCGGAGGATTGTTGGTGGTGGTGGTGGTGCGAGAGGGACGGACAGAGGGACCGACCCAACGGTGGAAAGGGACGAAAACAAGCGCGAGCTTATCTCTCTGAGAACGTAGAAGACGATAAAAGCAAAGCAAACATCGCGCGCACACACACAAACACTCGAGCGCAGATCGGCTGTTGCTGTTTTGGAAAAGAACTAAAAAAAAAAACACGAGGAAAAGGAAAAGGAACAAAGCAAAGTCTTGCCGCTTGTTGCTTCTTTTTCAGCTACTCGTCGCATGTGCGTGAAAAAAAATATCCTGACGCGCACACTCACACTCGCGGACTTACAAACTGATCGCGCGCGCACACAGACACACACACACACACACACTCACACTTGAACGTACGACGAGCACGTGTAATTTTTGTTTTATCCTCTTCCCCCCTCCTCCCGTTATTCCCAACCCAAAGATATCTTTCTAATTGCTCGTTCTATCTCTCTCTCTCTCACTCTCCTTTAGCTGATTTTTTTTTGCAATGCAATTTACGCGAAACAAATAACACGAAAACAATAATTCAAGTGCATAATATAAATAATTAATTTGAAAACAAATACGAAAAAAAAACAAAGAAATAAATGTATAGAAAAAGCTGAAAAAATAACAACATAAAACGCAATCGCCAAGATAAAGAATATTTTTTCTGTCTTGTCCAGTGAAACAACAACAAAAATAACAACAAGATCATCAGTAGCGCAGACGGAATAGCAAAGCAAAGCGGGCGCCGAAAAATAAATCAAGTTCCAAAATCAATAAAGAAAATCGAAAACAGTAGGAAAATTACGAAAATGTCTGCAACAATAGTACAGAAATCGACGACAGTTGGAAATTCGCATTATTTCGAATGCGGCGACATATTCCAGACGGTGAGTAGTGTAATTTCCTATTTTATATTTTTTATATAATAATTCCCCGATCGAAAATGTCCCTTGGGATTCGCTTGTAATCGTAATATCCCTCAAGTTCCCATAGTTTATTTTATTTCCCAAAACACACATTTTACCCCGCCCTCTGAGGTTTTTGTTGTTCCGCTGGAAATTTCTTTATAAATCCTTCGGGAATTAACGGTTATCTTCAATCCCAAAAAAAAACTGCCCCAAGTTGTGGGAATTTATTAATGAAGGGATATTTTTTTTGGGTATTTTATTCCAGGAAGTTTGGAAGAGATGAACACAAAATGAACAACAAATTAACCATAAATTCCCAATTTATTGTTAAAAATATCACCTTTATATAGGAACTTGTTTCGAAATTAGTTTTTCTAGACTTAATTATGGTTACAAAGTAGAATTCCAATTTAAATGTAAGTTGAAACATGCCTAAACCACATGTTTTTCGGTTATTTATTTTGGGAGTTGCGTTTTGTTTGCTTTTTTTTGTTTTTCTTTCCATATTTTCTGTAGTTGCGCTTGCATTTTCCGCACTTTTTGTTTTGCGTCGTTTAAAGGCATTATTTAGTGTGTATTTTTTTGCATCGTTTGCTGTATTTTTTGAGTCTTTAGTCTCTCAATAACGTGTTTTTTTTTTGTTGTTCATTTTTCATTCCGATATTCCAATGTTGTTTATTTCGTTATATTTCCGTTTGCAGCAGTTCTTCATGTGTTGTTTGTTGTTGTTATTTCCAATATTAAAGCTGATTCATAATTATTTCGGTTTGTCAACTCACGAAAATAAAAAAAAAAACAATGAAGAAAAATAACGACAGACTGTAAAGTGGACTAAATAATTGTCTGATAAGGATTTTTTTGTGATAAGCTGGTTAAAGAGAGAGAGAGAGAGAGATAGTGCAAGGGTGGGTGGAAAAAGAAAAGAGAAGAAATTTAGTAGATTTAGTATTTATTTAGTACTAAATTGCATTTTTTTTTTCACCTTAACAGTTGTTTTTGGCCTTCCCTTTGCTTTGCCTGCTGCCCCTCTCTTTTTGTTTTTCCTCTTCTTCCCTTCCAATAATTTGTAACAATTGGCGTCATCGCAGCAGCAGCAGCAGCATCATTAAAAACAACAACAACAACACTCGTGATCATTTATTTCCCATGTGTATGTGTGTGCGTGCGGAAAGTTAGTGGCAGCGACGCTGACGCCGGCAGCAGCTGTTGATCGACAACAAATTCGATTAAGTCAGTTCCGGGTTTGGTATGGTTTGAATTTTTGTGTTTTTTTTTTAAATATATATTTTTTAGTGCCGTATATTTTGTTTCTGTTTTTTTGGTTTTTTGTTTCTTGTGTCCGGGATTTAAAGTTGCTCTTAAATGAGCCAAGTTAAGAGCTCTGCTGTTGCGGTTACGTGCAGTATTTTTTTTTCCTCGTCATTAACATGAGAGATGCGGTTGAGTAAGTGAGGGGGGAGAGGAGGAGGAGGGGTGTGTGAGGGAGACCGACTCAAATGTCCGTGGCTGTTACAGTAAATATCCCCAAGAATATCCCCAAGTAAATATCCCCAAGAATGTTAAGAAATGGACACCACAAGAGGAATGCATAAAAATAACTGGAATAAACGGGAAATTTAATAGAAAACAAAAAAATGTTAAAAGGAGTCATGTTAACTAAATAAACCATAAGGGGCAGCAGCGATAGCACTGCTTTACTGTAATCCAAGCGTGTTTTTATTGCTTTTTCAGTTATTTTTCCTCCCTTTGTTTTGATTGTGTTTTTGTTTGTATTTTGTGTGCCTGTTGGCGAATTTGCGTAAACTAAAATGCAGGGCCAAAGGGTCAAGTAGAACCAAAAAAGAGCAAAAAAAAAGAAGAAAGAGTAAAACAGCAATAACAATAATAACAACAATAGGGCCAAGGCAGGTTGACGTCCGATAAAGTTGCAAAATACATACTTTTAAATGAACTTTGCCAGCAGCCGCGTGTTATCGATAATCGGCAACGATTGGCATGGAAAATTCATTGTTTTTGCTTTTGCTTTTTTTGTTTTTGCTTTTGCAATAGCAGCGGCCGAAAGCGAAAGGGCGCTCGGCAAATGCACACACACACAAACATTGAAAACAAGCTCAGGCTCAATAGAAACGACAGCAAATACAGCAGCTTTTGTTGTTGCTTTTTGTTCAGGCGACAAAATTGTCATAGTTTAATTTATTAAATAAAAAAAAACATTAATCAAAGAAAATAAATAAGGTTTTTGCTTTTTTTATATTTACTTATTTTTTTTTTTGTTTCAATTTTATTAAATTTTTGTGGGGTGGACGTGGTGATCAGTAAGTGAAGAGGCAGAAAGAAGAGGGGCAAAGAGAAGCGACTGCAACTCTGAAATTCACTTTTTCGCATTAATATTCCTTTTGTCTTTGCTTTCAGCTTCTTAATTTTTATTATGAAATTTATACAAATAAATTCCCTTGAAATACAAGATTACTAAGAAAGGGGACACAAAAAAGGGAGTAAAATAAAAAGTTAAAAAAAAAAACTTTAATAATTTAAATTATGTCTGATTTTCACTGTTAATTTGACCTCAACTGTGGCTAAAAATGTGCATTTTGTATGCAGTTTTGCCTTCTCTTTCGTTTTTTTTTTGTTTTTGTTTCCAGTTGTGTTTGCTGCCGAAAAGTAAAATGTGTAAAAAATGTGCTTAGTTTGTTGTTATAACGAAATCCTCGGGTACGTAATCAGCGGTGTTACGTTTCAGGCTCCTCCCCTTCCATCCTCCTCCTCCTCTCATTCTCCTCTTTGTGATCGCTCTTCACACTGGCTTGGCCCCTTCTCCTTTGCCCCATGCCTGCCTCTTTCTTCTCTCCTGCTGAGCTGAGAGACCGACCGGGAGAGCGAAAGACAGGGGGGGGGGGGACTCACTTACAAGCGACAAAGGCGACTACTTTTTACGAATATAATTCCATTTCCTGCCAAGAGGCGATAACAGCAACAACGTTTGTCGTTTTATTTTGATCTGTGTTTTGTCCATGTCCAAGTCCATGTCCGTGTCCATGTGCATGTGTGTGTGTGTGTGTGTGTGTGCTCATGTCCCAGACGCCATTGCTGCAAGAAGAAAAAGGAGTAGGAGGAGGAGAGCGTTGCCACCGCTACCTACCTACAAAAAAAAGAAATAAAATCAAAAACAGGCAACTCTTCGGTCTTCAATCCTCCTCCTCCTCCTCCTCCTCCTTTTCCTTTAACTCTCAACTTCGCCGAACGTCATTTCATTTCGATTCGATCCGTCTCGACTCGATTAATATGCGCAGCCCCATCCCACAAAAAAAAAGGAAAAAAGGAAAATAAAAAAACAAAAAAAAAAACCATCGCAATCGCAGGCTCAAGGCGCGTAGTACCTCCCTCTCACTCCACTTATCGCTCACTCTTCTTCACCCGCACTGGGCCAGCAAACAGATCTGTGAAGACTTAAATTTTAGCTAGAAAAAGGCTAGAACCCTAAATTCTCCTTAATTTATTTTATTTCCGTTTTATTTATTAAGTTTGTTATTTTGTACTTAATTTAGGGGCTTTACCACAGGAATCTAATTAATTTTAAATATTTAATATTTTTCATATTGAATAATATAAAAAAGCCAAACAAGAACATTGCACCTGCTAGAGCATAGAAAAAGGCTAAATTGAGAGCATCTCTGATTCTTACGCTTAGAACTCGCTTGGCACACACACATACGCACACAGGCACTTAACTCACGCTTGAGGACATGAGGTTAAAGCAACAATAAGAAAACGGCAATTGCAACAACACAACATATGGGACTTGGCTGACCCTTGAGATACTTTTAGAGCGAACGATAGGATGGGGGAGGTGGTAGGATAGGAGTAGGAGATCGATGGGGGTTGTTAGCGATCCTATTCGATTGAAATCCGAGGATCACAACCCCTGGTAACGTTTTCAGATTGATTTATCCCAAATCAAATAAGGAGAAAAAATATAAAGAAATAGAAATATTGCTGGGATCATTTTTTCCTTCTTTCCTTTGTAAGAAGAATTTATTTCTATGGCATACAATTTTATACAAATAAAGCAAGTGCTAAAATATATCGATAGATTATAATTTGAGGGGCTTGTGTATTTCATTTTATTGTTAGCTTCAAATTGTTGTTTCTTTTACTGTAATAATTTAATTGTATTCCGAAAATATTTTATAACAAAATATAGAAACCCAACAGAAAGCTGCTGTGCGGTTATATCATTGTAATTTCCAAAGTGTTGCGTTTCCTACTAAGTAAATTACCCGTACTTAATTGTTCTTCAATTATTTGTTTTTTTTTTGTCTCCCCTTCCGAAATCGAAATGGTGAATAAAGTTATTTGCGTGCAGGCGCTATTATTATTTTTCATATTATTATTATTGTTGCTGCTGCTCTTATCGTTCAAATACAAAACAAACACATATTAAATATGCTATGTAGCGTATCTGTTGGGTGTACCATGGGGCATTTGCTGCGCTCTCCATCTCACCCTTCTTCCCACCCACACTCTCTCAATCTACCGCTGCTCTCGCCTTTGTCGTCTTTGCTATCTCTCCCACACCAATGCATGCTTGTATCTTCTGCTCTCTCACTCTGGCCTGGATCTGTTAGTTAAAAGAGTGGAGAGGAGAGGTGGAGCCGATCGAGGATAGAGGGAGAGAGCATGCGCAGGCGTGCGCATTGGGGCAAAGAGAGAGATGAAGCGCGCATTGTGGGAGAGAGAAGATACTTCATATTCTATTGTCATTGCTCGGCGATGTGTTGCTGTTGCTGTTGTATTATTATTATTATTATTGCCTGTGTGTGTGAGTTGTTGTAATCTTGAAATTGTCTCGGCTGCGCCGTTGTGGTTGTTGGTATTATTGCTAATGGCCGCTCAATTGAGTGCCAAAGTACATCTATCTACCGCTCCCCCAACCCCCTGTCTCTCTCTCACTCGTTCCATGTGTTTGTTTGTTTGCATTCTTAAGGCGGCTTGAGTGGGGGAGGGGGGAAAGAAAGGTAGACAGCGTAAGGGAGAGAAGCAAAGAAGACGGATGGCAATAAAAATTTGCAAGTCGGCATTTAAAATTGATTTCCAAGTTGATTATTTTTTTCCCCCGATTCTATGAAACTGAAAAATATTATCTAATAAGAAATTCACTAGAAAAATGCATTTTAATCCCCCCCAAGTCGGGTACATAATCAATTTGTAATAATAAAGAGAAAAGGTGCAGCCTTAAAAAAATGTAATAACTTCAGAAAATTGTAAAAATAATGAATAAATGCAAGATTTTTAAATATTTTTAAATATATTCAATATATTATTATTCAGTATTTATTAGTATTTTTAGTATTTATTAGTATTTTTGTAGTATTTATTAGTATTTTTGTAGTATTTATTAGTATTTAGTATTTAATAGTATTTTTTTTTTGTATTTCTCAAAACTCCTTTTCTTTTGCTTTGTTCTTAAGCTTCGCCCGCGAAATTCTTAAACGGTTTCGCTCATTAATTTCGTTAATATTTTTCTGTTATGCTGGCTGCTGTTTATTTTGCTGGTTTTGCTCTTTGCCTTCTTTTCTCGGCTTTTCATGCGGGCCACCCCACAAAAAAGAAACAAAAACCGAAATGAATAACTTGCAACATGTTTTTATTTTGTTGTGTGATTGGCAATCCCAAAGCTGAAAACCGAAAACGACGAAATCCACCGAAAAATCCAATCGAATCTATTATATAATGAAGTCGCAGTCGCAGTCGTCGCTGCTGCTGCTGCTCTGTCGGCGTAGAGCCGTTTGTTTAGTAGATTTCCATTCACATTCACTGTCGCTTTTTGATTGCCTGCTGCCTGTGTTGTTGCTGTTGTTATTGCTGGTTTTGCTTTTGCGGGTTTTGCCCCGGCAGCAGCAGCGGCTCTCCATCTCTATCTCTCCCGTCTAGAGCAGCTGTTAAGCTATCTCTGTCTAGCAGTCGCGCTCTGCAACTGGTTTTACAGGACAACAAAAGCAATAATAGCAATAACAGCCAGCAACAATCATATGAGCAGTTAACACATGTGAGTTGTTTGTTTTTTTCTTTTCTTTTCTGCCGTGTTCTAAGCAAGCAATACATACATACATACATATGCACAAATTTTAATCACGATTTCGATAGGTTTTGATCTGCGGATTGGAAGAGTGTGTGTGGATAGACCACGAGTGGAAGAGTGGAAGACTGGAAGATAGACCACGTGTTGAACACATTTCCAACATGTTGCTCTCTATCCTGGATCTCTCACTCTCCCACTCTCCTTCTTCTGCCTTATCCCTTATGTTGTTTGCTTCTTTTCCATTGCCTTCTTCTTTTCGTTATTTTTTTCTTCGTTGTTTTGTTTGTGCGGGTTATCAAATAGACGATAAATTATTGGACCAGGAAGGGAAGAAGTGAAGGGAGGGGGGGAGGGGGGTAGAAAAATAAGTTGAGAGAAGAAGAGGAGGATAAACCAGTAAAAAGGGGAAGCATATAGGGATCAATACTTACAAAAACAACCTGTGGAATGGGGGAATCAAAGCAAAGAGAAGATAATAATAATTTGTGGGTGGGGGAAAGAAGGGAAGGGTACAAAGCGTGGACAGATAAAGCCAGGGTTGATTTTGTCGGGAATATTTTATTATTTACTCCCTTTTCACAATCTTCTTTATCATTAATTCCCTTTGCTTTATTCCTTTATTAATGCGTTTCTTACTTTAATTGACCCAAAAAATCCTTTGGACACAAAATTAAGGGAAATTTTCCATTTTCGATGATAAGAGATCATATTTTATGATCAGTGATGATTATTTTTAATGTTTTGAGATTATAATGTAGGGATTATTTATAATTATACAATATATCCTGAATATATCAATGATAAGAGGAATTAATGATCATAATCAAGATCATAATATAACTTTATATGACAACTTTTAATATGAAATAATTTATTTTTATAGGCTTTTTCCCTTTAAACTGACAAATACCAGTTATGACAATAATTTTCCCAAGAATTGGCAAAGAATCAACAGGGAAATAAACAAATACCGTACCATTTTATGATCCAAAACACAGGATTATAGGAATCGTATCATTTGCCAAGGCTTATCAACAATCAGTTTTGTTTTGCTTTTTTGTTTTCTTCTGGAAAATTCCAAATGGATTCAAAAAGCTCTCTGATTTCTGTTATTATTATTATTATTTGATATTCGAACTGAGGAATTGTAGCTCCTTTTTCTCTTTCCCTTTCTGCCGAATGTGCAGTTTCTGTTTGTTGTTTATTGTTTCGCTTGGAGAGTTCCCTCTCTCTCCCCCCTTTGCTTTTTCTGCTCATTTAGCATTTGTTTCTTGAGCTCTGCCTTCTTCTTCTTCTGGCCTTTTGTGTATATCAGTTTTTGTGTGCCTTTCGCGCTTATCACCTTTTTGAGTGGCAACAAAAACAGCAGCAGCAGCAGCAAACGAAAGATTATTATTATTATATGTATGAACTAACTAACCCAATAATAAGTATTCTTATCACATTAAATCACACATGCATGCATACATACGTACACTTCGAGCGTTGTGTCTGTCGTTTTTCCCTCTCAATCTACACTTTACACTTAAAATGTGTGTTTTTCCTTCGTTTTTTTTTCTTGATTTTTTTTTGTTCTGTTTTTTATTTTATTTTTATTATTTACGTGCTTGGCCTGCAATTGAGTGAGAGTGAGGGAAGAGCACATACAAGTGTGCATGGGTGGAGATAGAAGACTTGCAAGGGGGTTGGGGAATGGGGCATGGGGCATGGGGTTGGGGGGGGGCTGTTGCGGGTCACTGCCACTGCCATGTGCTCGCACACAAACACTAAGCGAGGTGATAAGAGCCCCCAAGAACTTTTCTCCGACTGATAAAGATAGAGAGGGAGGGAGGGAGAGAGAGAGAGAGAAAAAGGGGGAGAACACAACTCACAGCAACTGCTTATAGAAATTACTAGGCTTATAATGATGATGATCATCATCAAATTTCCTATTTAACACCATTAAAAGTCATACTCTTTCTCAGGAAAAATTATTGATCTTTTAATGAAGTCTTGAGAAATTGTAGGGATCCTTTTTCTTTCTTATTATTTTATAAAACCATGGAATTTACTTAAACTCAAGAACTTTCTTTATTTATGTAATTCTGTCGTCTGTAAACAATTTTCGAAATGTGTGACTGGCTCCACGGTCCTCGAATTGGAAGCTGATCGCATTCTTTTGGTTCGAATTTAATAGAATTTCAAGTAAAGTTTCGAGAAGAGTTCTCCTCGGGGGAATTTGTATACAGAAGTTTCTTTATTTTTTGTTTATGACATAAAAGTTCCCAGAGAGGGAACAAGCTGGGGACCGTGTAGTGTATCTCCGATAAGGCTGGACGCAAGCCATCGTCGTCGTCGTGTCTGATAAGCCTTTATTTGCCAGAAGACCAAACCGATTCAATCCGAACCGAAGTAAAACTGAAACGGGGAAATTGGAAAATCGGAGAGTCAGAAAAAAGGAGGGTTGCAACTTGATAACAGAGGTCAGGGCAAGGGCAAAAAGGGGGAGCCTAGAAAGGGTACTGGACTATCTACTGAAAACTATATATGTATGCACATTTATACATATATAATTCTCGGAAATTTCATCTGTAAACAAATACCTTTTATTGGTCATTCATTTGTTGTGTTGTCTTTTTATCATCGAAAGGAGAGAGCCCCGAGTCACGAGTATTTGTTATCTAAAATTCTTAGGGGAAGATTATTTCTTCATGGACAGCGATATCCTTGTCACTTAGGGATATAAAAAGTAAACGTTGCTCGATTCTCAGTCCTACGGAATATACATAAAAAGTTTCATAGAAATCGGTCGAGCCGTTTCGGAGGAGTTTGGTTACAAACTCCATACACGAGAATTTTATATACATATGTATATAGAGAGGATTACATGTGACTTTATTTCACTTACGTATTGAAATATTATTATTACTTAACAGAAACCTTTCTCAAACTGAAAACTCCTCTGGAAAACTCACCAAATGTAATCCAATCCATCGAAAAAAAAATAAATAAAAATGTAATTGGAGAGTTTTGCTGATTGTAAAAGAAAACGCAGAAAATGCATTTCTCTTTTCCTGTTTCACTTTTTGAAGCGATTTTTTAAGAGTTGAAAACTTTGCTTAGTTTAAACTTTTAGTTTTTATTTTCTTTTAATATTAAATAAATGAATAATAGGTAATAAATATGGGAATATTCCGCCTTGCATATGTGTCATCATCTCCTAGCTTTATCTCCCCTTCCTCCCATTCGAAAAACTCTCCACTCTCCATTTCGATTGCATAACGCGGCTCCCTCTCTGCGCTGCCCCTGGTTTTCTGCGGGTGTGCGTGTGTATGTGCGTGCGAAAGGTCCCCCCCTATGATCCCGTCTCCCGCCATTCTCCATTCTCCTTTCCCTTTTCTTTATTTTTCCATTAATTTGTTTTCGGCCTCTGGTTTTACTTAAGCAAAACAAAAACGGCAATTGCAACAGTTTCATATGTACACACACATACATATGTACATATAACAAACAAAAATTGCAACAGAGAAAGAAAAAGCAGCAGAAAATGTTTATTATATTTTTTAACGATTAAAGATTCGATTTGTTTCTTCTTTTAAAATTTGTATTTGCTTTTTTGTCTTTGTGTCTTTTTTTTATGGTTGTTGTGCTCCGAATTTAGCAAGGCCAAGTTGTGAAGTTTTCTTTTATTGTGTGTTTATTATGTGATTTTTTTTTTCCTTTTCGTTGTTGCCAATTATTATTATGTGAGTGCGCCCAGAGCCGGTTCAAAAGAAACAACAACAACAATAACAACAATTATGAAACGAAACGAAGAAACAAGAAATACGAAATGAAAAAGAGGAAGAAACAAACCAGACAACGACGCGGACGCTTGGCAATGAAACGAAACGAAACGAAACTGGCACGCCAGTTGCGCATGCGTAGTGTCTTCTCTTTCGCACTTTTGGCTCCACTTTGCTTCCTCCTCCTCCCTCTGCCCTTTACACTGCCTCCTCCTCCTGCTCCTCTTCTTCAAGCTGCTGTCCCCGCCCCCCTAAACACTCTCGCTATCTACGCTTTGTGCGCACGGCGGCGGAGCTTGTGTTCGCTTACCAAATACTGTTAACAGCCGACGAACGGATGGACAATGCGGACGCCGCGAAAATGTGAAATGCTGCTGCTGTTGTTGGCCCATTCGACGCGACGGTTCGACCTAGACCTCAATCGATGGATCGTTTGGATCGCTCGGATCGTCAGGGGGGGGGGGGAACCAAAGTTATGGGATGGCCCAAAACTTACGACCCAAAAAAAAAACGAAAATAAATAAAAACCAAAGCTATGAGCTAACCATTTCAAGTTTTACAAGCCAAAAACTTTTGGGATATTATGTAAATTATAACGCGTGGTTAATGGTTAATAATAATTAAATACCGGTATACATATATGTATGGTTTAGTTTTAGGTATATTGTTTAATAAGGTGTTCCTTAATTACAAACCCATTGGATATTACTCATATTTCACCAAAAACTAGAGATATTATGCAAGGTTTAGGGTGGTTAATAGGTGATCAAGCTATTTCATTGATTTAGTTAACACTTTAATGCTTAACCCCTTGATTTAGATCCCAAATAATTCGAATAAAATGTCAAAAACTACGCAAAAGTACTGTAAGTTGACATTCTTGATAATTGGTTCGGTAACATTGAACCGAAATACATAAAAATCAAGAGTTTCAGACCAATCCTTGCATATTTTGTATCTGAAACATGTAAGGAAGATACTCTTGAATTTTTAATGAATTTCAGGGAAAAACTTGGGATTTACTTATACAATTTCTCTGTCTTTGATTTTTAATGATTTATGGATCAAACTTTACTAGCCAGATATTTTCGTTTAATAAGGATACTTTTTCTAAAACAGCTTAAACTTTTAATTCAGATTCTATAAAATATTTTCTATCTTTTAAGATTTCTGAAACCTAAAAGGGCGCACCCTCTTTTTTGTTAAGTGTCGCGTAGCACGTTGCTCTGTATGCTTTATCGGTTTCTGTAGATCGTGTTGCTCTGTGGCTGTTCTAGATTGTTTTGTTGTGTTTTCCCTGCCCATCAATCGATCAAAAGTGATCAGCAATACAAAAAAAAAAAAAAAGAAAATAAAAAAGGAGAACAGAAACGCAATGCAATGCAAAATGCTATGGAAATGGAGTTGGAAACGAAATGCAATGAAAAACTCGCATGACAACGCCGCATGTGTTAATTACCAATTCAAATTTGCCAACAATTAAAATCGATGCGAGACTTTGTTTTCTGCCTCGTCCCCAAAGCCCCACAACAGCCCCAACCCCAAGTCCCCTTGTTCTCTTTTCTTTTCCCCCTTTTCTTATACCTTTTTCAAAGCTTAAGCACAGGAGGTACATTTTCGATTTCTGCTTTTTTTGACTTGCTGCTAATCAAAAAATATATATCTCGATCTTCGCACTTTGCATAGAAAATTTGAGGCTTTGCCTTGAACTTTTAATTGAACCGCAACCAATTCGTGTGTAAATATGGAAATCAGATGCGTATTTTTTTGATTTTTATCTCAGAGATTCGATCGATCACTTTGGTCGGTACGATCATCAACTCATCCCTAACTAAATATAAATACCTTGCTTTAATTGCTAATGCTATTCCCCTGGGGCGAATAATAGATGCGAATATATAAATATGCACAATCTACAATAGGGGCCATCAAGCTAGCTATCAAATTTAATTGAAATGTTAATAATAATATAAAAATGCTCCCAAATATTTCGAATAAAATGTCAAAAACTACACAAAAGTACTGTAAGTTGACATTTTTGATAATTGGTTCGGTAACATTGAACCAAAATACATAAAAATCAAGAGTTTCAGACCAATCCTCGCATATTTAGTAAGGAAGTAGCTATATAATTGGGTAATTACCTAGTCTACCTATTATTGTGACCTTCGCTGTGGAGATACATTCAGATATATCTACATATTCAGAGCCACGCCCCCTTTGCCGCCTCCTTCAATGGCCGATCGATCGATCGTGCAGGTTCGCTCCGTTCGAGTATTATAAATAACACTCAATAATAACTTTGTATTCATTTTCAATTCGCATATCCAGCTGATTGTATTGGTGTTAGCTCATCGAGGTTATGGATATTGCGTCGTCGTCGTCGTCATCGTCATCGGCGATGTTGTTGCTTTTATTTTGGTTTTTGGTTTTTGCTGGCTTTATAAAACCAGTTAGTCCAACCGAAAAAAAAAATACAAATAAATAATATGAAAAAGAAGGAAAAAAAACCAACCAACAACAGCAGGTCTTCAGCATCTCACACACACATATACACCCATGCAGACTGCCAGGTGTATCTGTGTGAACGTGTTTATGAGACACAAACAAGTAACAGCAACAACAACAACAACAATCACAATCACCAGCGCGATCTTACCTAACTAAGAGTCGGTGTGAGCCAAGACCTGAAACTCACACACACCTTTGACTGTGAATATATGTATATATATCAAGTCTGCATAATACTTACATAGATATATATATCTTTTTATATATCAACAAACTTGGAGATACATAAGCAACCTTTTAGAACTTGAAAATAACAGATTTATAATCTAAAAAAGAATATAATATCATATATGAAGTATAATAATATAATATTTACAAGATCTATAATATTTACAAGCTATACTTTTTATATATGATCGATTCAGAGGAGATATATGAGAAATTCTTATAAAACTCTCATATAGGAAATCTGTTATCAATAGACTTATTTAGAATGAGTCATAAATGTGCTTTATATTTTGTATATTGAAGTTAAGATGAAGAATTTATAGATTCAACAAATTTGCAGGGGTTAAATCACATTAAAATACATTAATCAATAATTGGTTCGGTAACATTGACACAAAATACATAAATATCAAAAGTTTCAGACCAATCCTAGCATATTTAGTAAGAAAGTAATTAATTAATTGGGTAATTACTTAATATTTAAGCATTTTAGGTAAAAAAGTAGTTAACTACAGAAACAAGACATTTATTGACTATTTATATATAATTTTTTTTATGGTTTTTTGAACCGGAACTTTGCGATTCGAAAATTGAAAAGTTTGGCAAAGTTTTGCCTCAAGGTCCGTCGTCGCACTCGTAACTCTCCTTTCTTTGGGAGGCCCTTCTCTTTCTTCCCCATCATCTCCATCGCTGGCTCCCCTCTCTTTCTCCCTCTCTCTCTTTCTACGCTCTACCTCCCCCGCGCTATATTTTTTTTCTCACTCTCTCTTTTTGTCTTAACCCACCGCAACAATGAAACAGCGAAGAAACAAGAAGATCAAAACACATGTGGAAATAAACGGTGGGAAGAGGAAGAAGAGAGGCTAGCCTAGAGTAAGTAGAAGACAGAGGCAGAGGCAGAGACAGAGACAGAAGACGAAGCACACCGAAGCATGACTGGAAGGAAAAGTAAACTTATTTTCATTTTCAAATGAAAGGGAAATTCTTACCTAGATGAAAGAGAGTGAAGGCAATAGACGATGGCAAAAGAAAGAGATGGCAACGAAGCTTGATGGAAAGAGCTTAATACACACACACAGTGATAAACGGGAAAAACGGCTAAAATCGCAAATGGCAAAAGCAAAAAACAAGCTCAGATCTAGCTTCATGATTATGCCCCCCCCCCCCTCTCTTTGTCCTTTCCAGCTTGTTCTTTTCCTTGTTCCTTTTTCTTTTTCTTCTGCTAAAATGGGTCTTAATCTTGTTTTCTTACACAGAGAGAAAAAAAGAGACAGAGAGATAAGAAAAAGATACGTTTTTTCAAAAACCCCTCTTCCTTCTCCTGTCTTCCCTCTTATCCCATTTCTTTGTCTCTCTTCCTGCGTATCTTTTCCTTTTTGTGCTATACCCCTTTCCCCCTTTTCTTGCCTTCTCCATGTTATCCCCCTCTTTAACAGTCAATACTCCGCCCCTGCCCCATGCCGCAATCATTTTGGGGGGTTTATGCGAACTCCAAATTTGCGAAATCAATTCACGAAAACTGTGACCATGAATCCACTCACTCACCCAAAAAACAGCTGTGTAAAATCAAATAACCAACTAATTGACATACAAATAGTCGAAAAATAATAACAAAAACAAGCAAAAGTAAAGAAAACAAAAAAAAAAGTGGATTGAAGGTTAACTTTATCTGTTGCGGAAGTGGAATTTCTTCACCTCAACTCTACGGCCTTCCATTTTCACTTTTGCAAAGCTTTTTGTGGTTCTTTCTTCTTTAATTTCTCTTAATATATTTTAAGGTTCTTTTATATTATATTATTTAAATACGACATGTAAAATTCTTTAAAAATATCTTATTAGGAATCTATTTTAGAGATAGAAACAACCCAAAATATGATGATCATGATTTATTATCATTACTTTAAGAATTACATACATTTTTGCTATCAATTGGCACTGTTTTACCAAATTATTTCATTTCTGAGAGGTTTTTCTTGTATTCCTTGGGCCCTAAGTCATCCAATTTCAAGGGTGGATTTTTTATAGTCTTGCAAATTTATAAAATGCTTTTATTTCTCTCGGCCCAATGATGAAATCGTAAATTAACAGGAGGCATAAACTTGAGGTTTTTTGTTGTATTTTTTTTTTTTATGGTACTTGGTTGGTGCAACCCCAGAGGCGAAAAGCAAAAGCAAAAGCTTAAGCAGCAGCAACCATATCATCAGTTGCCGATGCCGTAAGCGGTTGAAGTTGGTCAAAAGCAAAAAATAAAAAAAAGCGAAAAAGCAGCGCAGCGCCAAAGGTTTGCTAAACTTGTTGCGCCTGCTCGCTCGTTAATGTTTTTATTTTTATCTCCTTTTTTTTCTGCGCAGAGTTACAGACTGAAATTGAAACTGAAACTGAGAAACTGGGAAACTGAGAGACCACGAAAGCAGAGTTGCCAGGTGTGCTTGTCAATGTCAGCTGACTAATTAATAAATAATGCCATTCAGGAAGTAGTAGTAGAGTCCATAGATTTTGGATTTAATTGAGTGTAAAAACTCAAAACTAGTTGAAAGTGCTTTTATGTGTTGATTTTTTTTATATTAGTGAATTTATTGGAGTGAAGTTTATTCACTTTAGTGATTCATTTCAGTTAATTTTGTTCACTTTTGTTCATTTCTATGAATTTTGTCCACTTTTGTTCATTTCTGTGAATTTTGTTTATTTCATTTTGTTCACTTTAGTGAATTTTGTTCATTTTAGTGAATTTTGTTCATTTTGTTCACTTTATTAGATTTATTTTAGTTCATTTTGTTCGCTGGACCCCCTTTTGTTTACTTTGGAATGTAAAACATGAATTGCCATTGAACAATGGACTTTATATTTTACTAATTGCTTTCGGTAATCATCTCAACATTATTTAATTATTTTCAAACGTAAATATACATTGGTTGAAAGTGACAACAACAAAAATCAAGACATTTTGATGATGCCAAAAGTGTCGAGTGATAAGATAAGCCAAGCAACGATCCACACACACAGCAGCGGCAATGGGAATGGGAATATATATGGCTTCTAAACTGATTGTTCAGGCAAATTAATTAATTGAACATTTAAATGTTTTGTTTCGTTTCGTTCCGTTTGGCTCTTTATGAAAATTACTCATGAATATTTTTCAAGGAATGTCTCTGTGTGTGTGTGTTGTTGAAATCGGGGCAAAGATAACCTAAATGAAGTGCACATACATCTCTGTGCCGAGTATATAAATATTTATTTGTTATGTGCCTCATCATCTGTCTGGCTTTATTTTTTATTTGACCCTCCACCACCCCCACGGCCGACATCTCATCTCCCATATATGTATACCCCATATAGTACCCCTCCCTAGAGATAACGAGCTCTCTAAGTGGGCTATATACAGAGGAGTACACCGAGTGTAATCTTAGTTGTACGACGGTGCTACTTCCGAAAGTCCAACTTTCGAAATTTTAAAATATAAGTTCAGTTGAATAGAAAAATTTATGAATTCTGTAATTATCAAATTAACTGAGGCTAATCTAGATTTTTCTATAGGGTTCTGAGACTTTTCCAAACATTTTTAAATAGAATCTCAGAGAAATAAAATCTCAGAGTGACCATATTTCACTTTATTTCAAGTTTTTGAATAGATTCTGTGGAAAGATATTCTTTCTTTTTTAGTTGAAAGAATTTAAAACTTTTGTAAACGTCTTTGAGGCATTTTAAATATAAATAAGATATCAAAAAATATATTTAATTTACAGAATTTTATATTAAAAATTTTGAAATTTCGAAGAATATTGCATTTAATGTGATCTTTTTTTTAAGAGAATCAAAATTTTGAAATGCTTGTATTTATTTATTATTTATTTATAAACTATTTAAGTATTTTTCATTTAATTATGATTTTTTTTATCATTTTAATTTTATTTGCTGTATTTAATCAGTTATTTATTATTTTATTTATTAATAATTTTTTATTTATTAATAATTTCCAAATTATTAATCATTATTTGTTTATCATTTATTTATTATTTATTTATTTAACATTTATTTCTGCCTGGCTTAAATGCAGTGACTAATAATATTTAATTTCAAGAGGCCTGGCAACTCTGCTTCTTTCTTGTTTCATTTTTTTTCTTGCCTCTGCGCATGCGCCACCTTCTTCAGCCATCTCACTCGCACCCTCGTCGCTGCTTTATTTATTTTTTTTTTTTCCTTTTCCACTCGCGTGTTGAGCAAGCCGCCAACTGGTTTTGTTTTTGTTGTCTGCGGTTTTGCGTGGTTTGCCGGGGGGGTGGGAAGAGGGGGGAGTGGGCATTACGGGGGGCTGCTGAAGTGGTTGATTGCTTGGCGCTTGTCTGTGTGTGTGTGTGTGTGTGTGTTCCCCCCAAAGACTTCGAATTTTTGTTGCTTTTTTTCCCAACGAGCAGCTCCGGCTTATTGTGTGTTGTTGTTGGCTTGAACTTGAGCTCTATACATATGTAATTGGTTTTGTTGTTATTGTTATTGTTATTGCTTTTGTTGTTAGTTTTTGGCCACGCTCGATGGAGTGAGTTAAGAGTTAAGAGAGTGTTTCTGCGTCTGTATTTGTGTTAACTGGTTGCATAACATGTTACAGCATCGCACGAACAAAAAGAAAAAAAAAAGTGAACAAGCCAAGTATGTAAGTCGGACGTTGCGTTCCCAAAAAACAAAAAAGAAACAAGGAAAAAAAAAAGGGAAAAGAAAAACAAATTAAAAGAAACAAAACCGAAACCCCACCGATGACGACATGGAAAATAAAAGGGGCAATAGGGGGATTTAAATAATTGCCTATTTTAGGGCCAAGATTGGGCTTCAATTGGGTCTAAAAAAGGGGTTGAAAGGGGAGGCTTAAATGGGGCTTAAATATAACTAACTTAGATCTAAAATAAGGCTTAAATTGTGGTTTAAAAATAGGGATAACTTAGATCTTAAATAAGGCTTAAATTGTGTCTTAAATAGGGATAACTTAAAGCTTAAATAGGACCTAAAGTGAGGCTTAAATAAGGTTAACTGAAATCGTGAATAAAGCTTAAAAAATAGTTCCTTAAGTAGGGATAACTTAAAGTTAAAATATGGCTTATTTGTAGCTTAAATGTGTAGCTTAAATAGGTCTAACTTAGGATCTAAAATAGGGCTTAAATATCAGCTTAAATAGGTTAAGGCAAAGTTTAAATAAAATAGAGCTTAGAATGGAAGTTTGTGTGGAGGCTTAATATATCACAAGAGTTTAAGGAAAAGGATTTGGAGGCCGTTTAAATATTTAAAAATATCATGTTAATTCAAAATAGCCCTAATTTTTAATTTACATGATATTTTTTAATATTTAAACTGCCTAAAACTTTATTTCTTGCCTTTCAAAACTATAAACTATAACTAATTTGTGGAACTCTTCAGCAGTAAGCAAAATTTCAGGGAAAAGGGATCAAATAATTGAAGATATATGGGAAATAAAAGACTTAAAAGGTTAAAAATGTCTGGAATAATATTTAAAGACGTTTGCATAAGTCTTAAATACTTGTAACTAAAAAAGTAAAGAATATCTTTCCAAAGAATCTATTCAAAAACTTGAAATAAAGTTAAATATGGTCACTCTGAGATTGTATTTCTCTGAGATTCTACTTAAAGACGTTTGGAAAAGTCTTAAATCCTTGTAGATAAATCTCTTGTCCTGCTGAAGCCAAGATAAGAATATCTTTCCCCAGAATCTATTGAAAAACTTTAAATAAAATTAAATATGGTCACTCTAAAATTCTATTTTCCCTTCTAACTTTTATAGTTTGGAAAATATTAACATTTAAATAATATAGATAAAAAGAAAAGCATTTAACAAAATGAATTTTAAGCATTTAAATAATATTAATAAAAAGAAAATCATTTAGAAAGATGAATTTAAGCATTTAAATAATATTCATGAATAGAAAATCACTTACTTAGACAACCCAAGACACAGTCAGTCTCCTCTTCCTCTCACTGTCTCTGTGCGTTGGGTTTTTCTGTATTTCTTTTTGTTTTCCTCTTATAGGTCAAGTTAAAAGTAAAAGTAAGCTTGGCTTGGCTTTGCTTTTGCTTAAACTCTGCCTCTGCCTTTGTGTGTTTTCCCCCCTCCACCTCTTATTTCCCCATCCTTTGCCGTCGGTTTTTTATTTTATTTTTGGCTTTGTTTTGTGGTCTTTCTTTCTTTTATGGTTTTGAATTTTTGCGAAATATATATTCGCCACGTTACGTATACGCCCGAGTGACCAAAAAATTGATTTTGCACCTCTTGGTCTTTCTTTGCATTCACAGGTGGCCAGCGATCGTGAACGCGATCATCTCCAGCAGCAGCAGCAGCAGCAGCAACAGCAACAGCAACAGGTAGAGCTCGTCCTGGACAGGAGCAACATGGAGCAGCAGCAGCAGCAGCAACAGCAGCAGCATCGCCTGCATGGCGCACTCACACGCACCATTTCACAGCCGGCACAGCGCCATCAACAGCAGCAGCAGCAGCAGCAGCTCATGCAGCAGCAGCAACAGCAGCAGCCAGTGGTCAATCTGGTGACCATTATTGAGAATCTGGGCAATATGAATCTGCACCGCAAGCTGGAGCGTACACAGTCGGAGCCACTGCCGCAGCAGCCAATGAACACATCCAGGTAAGTGTAGTTTTCTTGCCTTTTTGAAAGAGTTTTAAACTTGAAACTAATCCCTAATATTCCTGACAGATACAAGACGGAGTTGTGCCGCCCCTTTGAGGAGGCCGGAGAGTGCAAGTACGGGGAAAAGTGTCAGTTTGCTCATGGCTATCATGAGCTTCGCAATCTGCAGCGTCATCCCAAGTACAAGACCGAATACTGTCGCACTTTCCACAGCGTTGGCTTCTGCCCCTACGGGCCACGCTGTCACTTTGTCCACAATGCGGATGAGGCACGTGCCCAGCAGGCAGCCCAGGCAGCCAAATCATCATCGTCGTCGTCGTCGTCCTCGTCGTCGTCGTCGTCGTCTCAATCGCAGCAAACACAGTCACAGCATCAGCATCAGCAGCAGTCGCATTCACAGATCTTCTCCTCCTCGAAGAACAGTCACAGTCACAGCCCAGGCAACAACAGCAACAGCAGCAGCAGCAACAGCAGCGGCAGCAGCAGCAGCCAGTTCTTCTTGCCGCTAAGCCCACCGCTAAGCATGAGCACTGGCTCTGATCGCGAATCCCCCACCGGCTCCTTGTCAATGAGCCCCGCCAATTCGTTGACCAGCTTCCCCTTCCACGAGGCCATGTCGCTGCAGCAGCATCATCGCATGATTCAGGGCGGCGGCAATGGAGGCGCTAGCAACAGCAGCAGCAGTTCCGCCTCATCCACCTCCTCGGCCTCTGGCTTGGGTCTGGGCATGGTGATGGGTCTGGGACAGAGTTTGGGACAGACCACGCCACCAGAGTCGCCGAATGTGCCCATTTCGCCAGTGCATACACCGCCGCCATACGATGTTGTTGTCGATGCTGCTGCTGCTGTGACAGGTAAGCAATTGCTTCAGAAGAGCATCAGCACACCGATGCAGCAGGAGGATGCAGCACAGACACAGCCCAGGCTGCCGGTTTTCAATCGTTTGAGCTCAGCGGTGGAGGGTTACCAGCAGCAGTCCAATTTGGGGCTTTAAGGAGGAGAAATCTTAAAGATTTAAAGCAAAAAAAATCACCAAAACTCACATTCTTCCTTCCAAAACTGCATATAAAATATCCCTCCATTGACACAAAGTAAGCAGCAATCCTTTGACAACAACAAAATCTCAGAAAGAACGACCAACAAAAACAACAATGGAAGCGGAACCCTTACCTAAAACCCTCTTTTGAAGGGCTGGAACTCAAGCGAAAGCAGGGAACTTCAAGTTTCCATATCGGAGAGGATCTTAAAATTGATTTCCCTCAAGCTGTGACAGTTTAAAGCCGTCTATTGTTATTTATTAAAATGAAAGGACACCAGGAAACCGCGACAAGAAGCAACAAGAACAGAAAACGAACTGAAACGGAACGGAAACGGAATGAAAACTGAAACGGAACAGCAACTGCAACTTAACAGAAACTGCAACTTGACAGAAACTGCAACTTAACAGACACAGAAACAGAACAGCAACAGAAACTTAACAGTAACAGAAACGGAACAGAAACAGAGACGTAACAGCAACTGAAACTTGACAGAAACTGCAACTTAACAGAAGCTGCAACTTAACAGAAGCTGCAACTTAACAGAAACAGAAACAGAAACGGAACGGAAACGAAACTGAAACAAAGACGGAACATCAACTGAAACTGAAACAGAACCGGAAACGGTTATATAAATGGACGCAACGAATGGACGAACGGAGATTAGATAGAAGTTTAGATACGTAAATGACAAACAAACAAAAACAAAAAACAATCCATATGCAAACGATGATCTTAAACTATATATATATATATCTTTATATATATATATATATAAAGCGATAAACGCAGCATTCTAAAACGGAACGAAGACAAAAACTAGTTGAGAATCCTTAGAAAAAAATGTCTTGCTCAAAAATTGATGAAACAAACAAACAAACAAAAAACTCAATCGTTCCTGCATTTATAAAGATGGCAAACTCGCCCTTGTTCAATATTTAAAGCTAAAAAAAACTATAAAAACGTTTCTGACTAGAGATTAGAGAGAGAGAGAGAGAGAGAGAATGAATGATTGAATGATTGAACGATGTGTCTTCCAAGTCAAGTTTTAAATCAAATCAAAAATTTGGACGGGCAGCCAAGGAGAATCCTTTTTTTAATTTATTTACCTACTTTTTTTCGCTTAAATTTTATGTGCTGTACATATAACTTGATATAATGTTTTGTATAAATTATATATATATATTTATATATATATATATAACATGGAATATATTTAAACAATTACCAATTACGATTTATGATGATCTTGGATGAATATTATAATGATTATTGATGATGATATACCTCAGCCACAAATCACAACAACAATAAATAACAACAACAAACGAGACACAACAAGAAATGAGAATGAGAATTGAAGAGCGAAGAAAGTTTATTGAATTTTGATGATGAATATAAATATTTTTTGTTTGCATTTCAAGAAGAAAATCGATATAATTTATTTTTCCCCCCCTCATCTCTATATTATAATATAATATTGCCAATTAATGTTAATAATTTATGAAAAACAACAACAAAAAACCACACCTACACACACACACACAACGAACTCAGACACTCACACACACACATATTTTGACCATTGATAATTTTATGTTTTTTATACAAATATTGGTATAACGCGACACACACACACACACACAGAATCATTTTGTTTATTTTATTTACATATATATACCATGATATATATGTATTATTATTATTTTATTTAATTTATTTTACAAAAAAAAAAACTCTTCTTGATTTCTTACATTTTTTTTATTGGGTGCGCAGTTATATAATTTTTAGTGAGCGAAATATATATATTTAATTAATTAATTATTGAAGTAAAAAACAAAAAACGATTAAAAAAACCCAAAAAAAACCATGTTAAGAAAACCTATTTAAATATTTATTTATATAGGGAAAAGCGCAACAATTTTGTCAATTTCCCAAGAAAAATTAGTCTTACGAAATTTAGCCTTAAAAAATTGGAAAATATACACCATAAACACCATTATACACTTTATATAAAATGTTAAAAGCATAAAACCACTTAAGGGAACACTGTTTAAATCATGTTTGTAACTTTCCCATAGATATTTAGATCTTTGCTTGTTTAAATCTAGAAATTTAGATCTTTTTCTTGTTTAAATCTAGAAATTTAGATCTTTTTCTTGTTCAAATCTGGAAATTTAGATCTTTTCTGGTTCAAATTTAGAAATTTAGATCTTTTTCTTGTTCAAATTTAGAAATTTAGATCTTTTTCTGGTTCAAATCTAGAAATTTAGATCTTTGCTTGTTCTAAATCTAGAATTTTAGATCTTTTTCTTGTTCAAATCTAGAAATTTAGATCTTTGCTTGTTCAAATCCACAAATTTAGATCTTTGCTTGTTCTAAATCTAGAATTTTAGATCTTTTCCTTGTTCAAATCTAGAAATTTATAAAATTTAAAATCAAATCCGATTAAATTAAATATTTAACAAATGCTATTTATTACGATGCACATATATTTATGATCTTTTATGATCTATTATGATCAGCATGATTCTTGTTCTAAAAAAAAAAAAGCAAAACTGAAACTGAGGAGGTGTTTAAATAATTCTCAAAGTGCCTTATCATTAAAATATATATATTTTATATATAAATTATACACTATATTATGTACCACACACACACACACACAAATTATGTTATAGAGTCTTGTGCAAATATATATGGAAAAAGGAAAATGCTGTAAAAACACAAAAGGAAGAAAAGCGAACACGAAAATAGAAAAAGTAGGGAAGAAAAAGGCATATTAATTAATTTATTATTATTTGTAATTGAACAATCTATTTTATATATATTTTATATATAATCTTAATACATATCTTACCTTCAATTTTCGATTCGATTTTACACTCTCCCCTCCCTCACTTGTTTATTTGATGAAAATCCGCAGCAGAATCGAGTGTTTACGGCAGCGTGCAAAGGATTAATTACACTATTTAAAGCTATTAATAATACTATATAATTTTTATTCATACTTTATATATATTTTACTGTTTTTTTTTTTTTTGTGAAAAACCCCAAACTTGAACTTGATTCGCTAGCTTTTGGTTATTATCATCAAAATGATTAATCTAAAAATTTGTTTTTGTCTATAAACATGTTCTTCCCCATTTGTACAACAAACAAAATGTAAAAAAAAAGCAAAAACAAACACGTCTTCCTCCTAAAAATGCACAAAATGCAATGAAACTAAATGTGGTGAACCCGATAGCGATAACTATTATGATTGATCGATCGATAATTAATTAAAAACGAAATAAGAACAAGAATTGCAATTGCCAGTTGAATTATACACTATTTATACATATATACATACATATATATATATATTTATATAATAATAATATTTTGTTCGTTATTTATATAACCATATACACACCATAAATAATATTTCATAGATTTCCCCCAACAAGAAAAAACAAAAAACAACGAAAAAGACAACAAATGAACACGCAACGCAACACAACAACACAACTGTATATGAATTTTGTTAATGCTGATATGATGATGATGAAAACATGCCTATAATATTTATGCTTCCATTTTGCAACACTATTGTGCGTATTTTTATATAGTTAATTAAAGACGTGAAGTAAAAAACAAAAAACAATTTAGTTTATGGCGAATTTTAAGTTTAAATAGCAATTAGACAAACAAACGTTACAAAATAAATGAAAGAAATAAACGCAAACCCAGTATTATTATTTATTGTTCCTCCTCCAGCAGCAACAAGGTCTTTGGCGGTGCTTCCTGATAACGGCCGTGTTCGGGTTATCGCCAATCTCTGTCCGCCGGATAGCGCTGAATTGGAATAGCGCAAAAGCAGTTTTCGTATTTTTGGGCAATTTTATTGTTGGTTAGCGTGAGATTCATCCCGTGGTTGATTCTTACATTTGGTGCTAGTTGATCATCACTGGCGTCAAGCAGGATGCCATTTTGTCCCAACAAAGTAAATGGGAATCAAGATGTCTTTTTTTACAATAATAATTATGAGTGTAAAATGTAGATGTAAAATGTAAATGTCAAATGTAATGTAAAATGTAAAATGTAAACAAATGTAGAAAGTGGACAAAAAATGTAAAATTTTGAATGTAAAATGTAAAATTCTACATGAATTTGACGTAATATAAGTTAGGAAAATTTTGATGGCATCGGACGAACTGCCAGTGATGCTCATTTAGCTATAAAGCTCTGTTGGGACAAAATGGCATCTGACTAACAGCCAGTGATGCTCATTTAGCTATAAAGCTCTGTTGGGACAAAATGGCACCTCACTAACTGCCAGTGATGCTCATTTAGCTATAACGCTCTGTAAAATGTAGATGTAAAATGTAGATGTCAAATGAAATGTAAAATGTAAACAAATGTAGAAAGTGGACAAAAAATGTAAAATTTTGAATGTAAAATGTAAAATTCTACATGAATCTGACGTAATATAAGTTAGGAAAAATTTTGTGGCATCGGACGAACTGCCAGTGATGCTCATTTAGCTATAAAGCTCTGTTGGGACAAAATGGCATCTCGCCAACTGCCAGTGATGCTCATCTAGCTATAACGCTCTGTTGGGACAAAATGGCATCTTACTAACTGCCAGTGATGCTCATTTAGCTACTTTTTGAAAGTTGCTTTAAAAAATCCGGAAAAAATTCCATTCGCTTCAAAAAAATCCGGAAAAATTCCCATTTGCTTTAAAAAAATCCCAAAAAATTACCCAGATAAAAAAAGAAAGCAAAAACCGTTTTGTTATACATTTCTTTTGTTTTTATTTGTTTTTTTTTTTGTTGTATTTGTTTTTATTTGTATTTTGTTTTGTTTGCTTTTTAATATGTTGTATTTAATTTTATATTATTTTATTTATGTTTAAGCTTACAACTTAAGGCATAAAGTTACAACTAAAACTTAGGTGGTAAACATCATCATTTATCATCATTTATCGTGCCATCGACCGTAATCAATCAATCAGCTCTATTTGCATTACATATATACTCCACATAATAATATTGTTGTTTACCTTCTTTTGTTTCACTTACATATCGCTTTTTTTTATCTCTCCACTCATATTTGTGTTTATTATTATTGTTTTTTTTGTTTTTGTTTTTGTTTTCCACATATATATAACTATATCGATTTTGAATTGATACAACAGAGAAGGGGGATAAACAAATGGGCGAAACAAATCAACAAATAAAAGAATTCCTCCAATATTTAGTGAATTTAAATTTGTGTTTATCGTTTTTCTTTTTATATGTGTGGGTGTTTGTGTGTGTCTCTGTGATTTTTTGCTTAAATAATTTGGGGCACAGCTTGTGGTGCATACAATTTTGTTGTTTTTTGTTTGTTTGTTTTATTGTTTTACATTTATCCATGCAGCCGGCTTTGTTTTTTTTTCTCTTTCTTGTTACTTGATTTCTTTTTGTTTTTGTTTAATTTTCGCCCAGCCATAAAATTCGGTTATTCATAGTTTATTTATTTTTTATATATTTTTTTATGTGTGAAAGTGCTCTCTATATCAAGGATCGGGTTCGGATCAGGGCTGTGGTGGTGTTGGTGGTGGTGCAGGCCGTTTCGTTGTTTTGTCCTCCAGTCGTTCAAGGTCCTTGCAGTCCGTTCCCGTTCCCGTTCCCATTCCCGTTCCCGTTCCCGTCCGTTCCCCCCGCGGATTCCTTTTTAGTCTGCCTGCCGCTTTACATACATTTGTTATCATATTTATATATATATATACTTGTTTGTAAAATTTTCTGTATATATATAGAATTTGTTTCATTTATATTTTAATTAATTTTTTAATTTCTATATATATATATATTTATATAAAAAAAAATACGCTTCCTGCTGCACTTAACTAAAACGTGTTTGCCTACCGAGAGAGTGGCATTGCCTTCCGCGAAAATCTATATAATATTTATCAGTTTTTATCGTTATTTGTTTATCGTTAATCGTTTATCGTTTATCATTTTTTAATCTGCATCCGTTTAGCTTTAACATATATCCATTTGTTTGTTAATATTTTACACATTTTTTGTTTTGTTTTGAATAAGTCTTAGCGTTTTTGTTGTTTACTTTATATTTATATATATATATATCATATATTTTATGTATATATATTTATTAAAGATTTTGTTTTTAGTTTTAAAAATATTAAATTTTGTTTTGCAAAATAAGTTACAAAAAAAAAACGACACAAAAAAAAAAACAAACACGAATTAAACACTAAACACTGCTCACATTTTTTTTGTAGTTTTTGTTTTAGACATAATTGTTGTTTGTTGTATAAAAAAATATGCGTATGCTTGTATATTTATATATATGTCCCACTATATACCACATATATACCATATATCCAAGTATATATATATGTATTTATATGCATTGGGTGTACTTTTACATTTATATATTTAATTTATATTTATATTAAATATTATTTATGTTTACTTACAGCTTAACTAGCATTATTACCTCATAATTCAATAGATCATAATTAAAAAACTCTATTTCGCGTTGCTCCATAAATTACAAAAAAAAAGATAATGATAATAATAATAATAATAACGAAGGGGGGCAAAGGATAATAGTAAAAATAGTTGTAATAGTAAATAGTAAATGGATATCCGATATAATTCTTTATAAATGATGCGAAATTTACAATTTATACGCTATATATGATGATGATATATCATATATCATATATCATATATCATATATCATATATCATATATCATATATCATATATCATATATCATATATCATATATCATATATCATATATCATATTTATATTTAATTTGCTTTTTCTTCTTTTTTTTTTACTAAGAACAGCCCAACAGTGTGTGTTTTTTCTTTATATATATCTTAACTCTTATATCTTTTCGTGTTTTTGCATATATAATATATATATATTACTTATTTTTTGTGGTTACCATTTTCCAGGAAGGAGCTGCAGGCTCTGGGAGTTCAACAAACGAAGAAAACAAAGAAAAACAAGGACATAGACAATCATTAAAACATGGACAAGGACTTTTAGACATAAATTGTTACCAATTTTTACCAATTTACCAAAGTTGATCAATTTATAATTGATTTTTGCACATCATTTTCCATTTGTTAGTTAATATTTTGTTGAATGTTACATTTATTTAGGGTTTTTAGGTACTAAAAATAATTGTTTAAGTTGTCTAAATAAATTTGAATTGTATCTAAATTGTGGTCAGAAAATGTACAATTTTGTTGTGGTTGTGAAACATGATTTTGCTCTCTAAATCTCTCTTGGCTAGAGTCCTGCTGCTCCCCTTTAACCCTCCTCTTTTTCTATATATCAATTATCCTTGTGTCTTGGTTAGCAGGCTTACAGGCTACAACTTACAGGTTGCTGCTGCTGTTGCTGCTTACTATTGCTGCTGCTGCTGCTGCTGCTTAGTGTTGCTGCTGCTGCCGCTGCTGCTGTCAGTAGTAGCCTGGGTTCCCGCCACCTGCCCCTCCACTGCTGCTGCTGCCTGCATAATGCTCGCTTGCTGCAGCATAGTAAAGGCTTCTCTGCTGCTGTTGCTGCTGCAGGTGATGGTGCTGCTGCTGCTGCTGTGACTGCAAGGGAGGTGGTGGCAGCACTGTTGTCTGATAATGTTGCTGGCGATGCGGCGACTGCTGCTGCTGCTGCTGCTGCTGTTGCGTTGCTAAAAGCGAGTGTGACTGTGACTGCTGCTGTTGCTGTTGCTGGGAGTGTCGCCGGTAGCCAGGATAACCGTAACTTGTGCCGGATGTTGTTGCTGCTGCTGCTGTTGCTGCTACTGCTATCGCTGCTGGCCGCAGATGCGACGCCGACGCCGACGACGACGCCGGCAGTCACAACTAATCCTCGTCGCTCAAAGCCTCGTATTTGGACGACAGCAAAGGCTTTGGTTCGCTGGCTGCTGCCACGGCTGCCTGTGCAGCGGCTGCTGCAGCCAAAGCAGCGGCTGCTGCTGAACCCATGGGATTGTGACCGCCTCCACCGCCGCCGCCTCCTGCTCCTCCTGCTCCTGAACCTCCTGAAGCTGCTCCTCCTGGTGGAGGGCCACTGCCGCCTCCCACCACCAGCGACACACCGCCGCCGCCTACAGAGCCTGCTCCTCCTCCTCCGCCGCCTCCCAGCTCACTCAAAGCATGCGCTGCCTTGGCCTTGGCACTCAAATGACCCGGCGGAGCCACCGAATGATGACCACTGCCTGACAACTGTCCCCCAGCTGCCATTTGAAGCGACTGAGGAGGTGGCAAACCACCGGCAGCACTGGGCACCGTCAAGGCGCTGTAGGGAAAGGCATAAGTGCTGGGGGCATACGAAGCTGGCACTGGATGGAAGGGGGAATGGTGGCTGTTGGCCCCTGAAACGGAAACGGAGACAGAGCCACTGCCCGCTGAACGCCTTCCGCTGCCATCCACCACTTCGTATTGATTGGGCGTCTTACGCGACACACTTATCTCCGGCGGCGGCTGCGGTGGCTCTTTGCTGCGATGCTGCAGCTCCAAAGCAGCGGCATGAGCCGCATGTGCTGCATGCGCCACATGGGCGGCATGAACGGCTGCATGTGCCGAGTGAGCAGCCACCAAATCAGCGGCCACATCGTCCTCGGAACGCACCTCCACAATGCGATTCTTTACGTAGCCAATATCGTCGCGCATTACCTCGGCAATGCGATTTTTCACATAATTATCGATGGTAGAGGCTCCAGCACCGCCGCTGCCTGTGGCTCCTCCTCCTGCGCTGCTGCTGCCACCACCGCCAGGCGCTCCTCCACCTCCAGGTGGGCCTCCTCCTGCGGCTCCTCCTCGCTGATCTGGCGGCAAAGGCACACCCACGCGTACCTGTGGCGGCGCTGGCAAGAAGTAATGTCCCGGCTCACCGCCTGCTGCTGCTGCAGCACCCATCACCTGATGAATCATCAATTCGTGGGCATATTTCCGGGGACTCACAGGCTGTGGCATGCGTATAATATTGCGTCCATCTTCGCCTGGAGTGTTGGCTCTTCCTCCGCTGCCGCTGGTAGCACCAGAGCCTCCGCTTTGGCTTCCTGAATGATGCTGCTGCTGCTGTACATGATGCTGCTGCTGCTGCTGTTGCTGCTGTTGCTGCTGCTGCTGCTGTTGCGAGTGATGCTTGGCTTCCTCTGCCTTTTGCTGTAAACGACGATTTTGCTTCCACCGATCAGGCGGCAGGATGGGCTGCTGCTCCTGCAAATACGTCATAAAAGGCGGCGTGGGTCTCAAATGCGGATTCGAGCCGTAATCATTGGTTATAATCGAATCGGTGAGCTCGCCAAAGGTAATGCTTTTGGTGTGCGTTTGCTGGGGACTTGGCGCTGAGCCCTGCTGCGGTGCCTGCGAGGTGGGCGTTCTTACGTGCTGCCCATGCACGCTTCTTGACTGCGAGGAGGATGGCGGCGGCGGTCCTTGATGCTGCTGCTGCTGCTGCTGCTGTTGGGCCACAGCTGCAGCTGCTGCTGCTGCCGAAATGCGCTCTTGATCCAAATCAATGTTAATGACATTCGGTGAACCCGAAGAGCTGCTGCTGCTGGGTTTGCCGTTATTCTCGGCCGTCAGCAGGGAAACAGCGCCGCTTTCATGGGGCTGCCGGTGATCGCGTAGATACTGCAAAGGATGCATAACATTGGCTGGCGAAGAGCGAGTATTACCGCTCGAGTTAGAGCCTGAAGCAGAGCCGCGTGGTGGCTGTGGGGGCCCATGACCAAAGGTGGGACGTGGGAATTCACGTCCTGTGGCCCCAGTGGCATCGTTGGTGCGGCTAATTTCATGTTTGATGATGGCATCGATGAGGCTTTGGGCACTCAGCTGGCCAGGGGCATCCTCGGGCGTGGGACCGCCATGGGCGGGGCGATAGTAACTGAAAAGGGGAGAATAATTAATAAAAATAAGGTTTTTTTGTATAAATTTATACTTACGCCTCTCTCTCGCGATCTGGTATTGAACGCGGCGGTCCTGTCTCTGGCACTGGCGCTCGTATGTAATGTCCCGGCGGTGGTCCTCCCCCAGCACCGCCACCTGAGGCTGTGACCACTCCACCGCCTGCAGCAAACATGCGCTCCATCCGCCTGCTATCACGTTCACGCTCTTCGGCCACCACTCGACGCTCTCTGTCCTGTTCCCTTCGCTCACGCTCTCGTTCCCGCTCTCGGTCGCGCTCCCTTTCACGCTCTCTTTCACGCTCTCGCTCTCGTTCTCGCTCCCTTTCACGGTCTCGTTCACGCAGCATCTCTCGATCCCGCTCCAGGGCATGATTATGCAGCTGCTGTGCGTGCTGCTGCTGCTGTTGAGCGTGCTGCTGCTGTGCGTGCTGCTGCTGTTGATGCTGCTGCTGTTGATGCTGCTGCTGTGCGTGCTGCTGATGCTGATGTTGATGCTGCTGCTGCCTTTGTTGATCTCGCTTAGCCTGATCCATGCGACGCTGCAAATCCACATGAGTGGCGGCATTTAACTGACGATATTGCTGATGCTGATGCTGCTGTGCCAACTGCTGCTGATGCACAGCCACGGCGGCCAAATGCTGATGGTGAATGAGATCGCGATAACGCAAATCATGATGAGCCACCGGTGGTGGTGGCGGTGGAGCCACGGCCACCGCATGCGGCTGAGGTGGTGCCGAAGAACCGGAGACTTGCGGCTGTCCGGCAAGGGCAACCGGTGACTTGTCATCCTTTTGCGAGGGAACCGGCAACTGTGGCTGCTGCACAGCCACATCCACAAAGGAGGCCAGGGCATCGTGACCAGCTGGTAAAACAAGGAAATTAGTGATTATTTAATACAATTTAACATTGACTAAGCTCTTACCTGGCGCATATTGATAAGGCGCCACAATGTGCATTCTGCTGGGCGGCGGAGCTGCTGGCGAAGGTGGCTTCGAGCCGGTATTATGACGCTGTATCACGCCCTGGCGCTGCGGTGGCGGTGTCCGATGGGGACTGGGAGTGCTGTGAATAACAAATAACATTAATATCCTTCTTTTTTCTTTAACTTCTCCTCTTTCTCTCTCACCTGTTGGCATGCTCTGCGGGCGAGGCACGACTCGAGTACTCCGGCCTGCCTCTTGGTGGCGGCTCCTTTTCCCCGCTGTAAACAAAGCCGCCTCCTCCACCTGCACTGCCCACACTGTTGCGCGGCGATGGGGACTCCTTATCCGAACCACCACCACCTTGTCCTCCGCTGGCACTGCTGCCACGCGAGATATTTCGCTGCTGCTGCTGCTGCTGTTGTTGCTGCTGCTGCTGTCCCTGCATCTGCTGCGAGGTTATGTAGTCGTGCATCACAATTTGTCGCGTGCTTAACACTGGTGGCTCCACCACTCCGCCAAAGGGTGACCGGGCATAGGGAGAACCCACGCTTACGCCATAACCCTGCGGGGGCTGTGGTGGTGCCTGTGGCGAGGATTGCTGCGGTGGCGGTGGCAATTGTTGACCACCAACGGTTGCTGGCTGCTGGGCGGGACTGTGACGCTGCTGTGAGGATTTATAGAATTCGTAGGCTCTTTTGCTCTCCAAATGATGCGGCGGCAGGTGCAAAGGTGTTCCCTGCGTGATGCTGCCATGCTTGCTGCCTCCTCCGCTGCCTCCTGGCGGTGGCGGCCCAGCCTCGGGCGTTGTCTGTCTCACCAAACCATCAAATTTGGGACTCAGCAGCGATGACGAAGACGATGATGCAGCTGCTGCTGCTGCTGCTGCTGCAGCATGCACAATAATCTGCTGCTGAGCACTATTTGCTGGCGTTCCATGGGTTATGGAGCCGCTCTTCACCAGCAATTGCTGTTGTGCCGCTGCTGCTGCTGCTGCTGCTGCCGCTGCCTGTTGCTGCTGCTGAGACGGCGAGTGTCCATGGCCGGGATGTAAATGATGCGCCTGCTGTGGACTCAGCTTAGGCGGTGCCTTGGAAACCCCAGCACTTCCCCTGCCCGAAGGCGGTTGCGCCGGCGGCGGTTGTCCTGGACGCGGCGGCATTTGTCCCTGTCCCGAAATGGAAATGGGCACTGGCACTGGCACTGGCTGCACATACAAAGCCCCACCACCGCCGGGCACGCCTGGCACGCCTCCCTTGAGCACTCCATGCGGCGGCGGCGGCGGCTGGGCATACAAATACGAACTGGGCGCTGTCAGGGAGGGCACAGTGACGCCAGTATCGCCACGATACATGGCCGTAGAGCGTACAATATGCTTCATGGACATGCTAGGCGGCGGCACAGGGCCATGGTGACGATCTGCTGCAGATGAGGAGCTGCTGCTGCCGCTTGCCGATGAACCAGAACCCGTGTGCGGTGAATGACCATCACGTGGCGGCTTCTTGATGCTCAAATCAAGCGTTTGAGGCTCTGGTTCCGGCTGCATTTGCTGCTGCTGCTGCTGCACCTGCTGTTGATGCACCTGAGCATGCACCGAGGCAAGCCCGGGATGTCCTGGATGCTGCTGCTGCTGCTGCTGCTGCTGCTGCGAGGGATGGCCGGGATGCTGCGGCCGTGACGGATGAGCTGTTGGGACATTGTAGATAATCGTTTCTGGTGGCGTTGGCGTCGAATGGCTGCTCTTAACTCCTCCTGGCTGCTTTACCACTGGCGTTATGGTGGCCTTATCCACAGCCGAGGCAGCTGCATGAGCCATGAGGCTGGGATGAGTGCCCGGGGGCACTGAGACACCGAAACCCAGGTGTGGACTGACCACTGACAAGGTGGCCAGGCTGTCGCTGGTTCCATTGTTGCCGGCAGAATTGGCGCTCGAGCTGCTTGGCGGCTGCTGAGACTGAGACTGAGGTGGAGCCACAGCTGCTGGCCGCGAGCTTTGTAGCTTTTGTGGCGGCGCTGCTGCTCCGCCAGGCTGCTGCTTGAGTATTCCACTTGGCGGCGCTTCTTGGCGATATTCCCTGACAATGGTCAGTTCCTTGCGTTCCAAATTGTTGGCCGACTGCTGCTGCTGCGGCGACTGAGGAGTTGTAGTCTGTCCCTGCTGCTGCTGCTGTCCTTGCTGCTGTCCCTGCTGCTGCCCCTGCTGTCCCCCCTTGGGCTGTGGACCCTTGTGCTTCAACGAACGCTCAATCACCGAATAAACACAGTCTTGAACATTGTTAACAGCCTCGCGACGCATGGCAATGGGTCCATTGACCGCCTGCTGCTGCTGCTGCTGCCCAGCCACTCCCGTGCCGGTGGTAGCCACTCCTGGCGGCTGCAAGCCCGCCACATTGTTGTGTCCATGTCCATGGCCATGAAAGAGCACCTTGGGACTCTGGCGATTCGCTGGCGAATTCTCATTCTCCTCATCTGCCGTTTCGGTGGCCGATGAGTCGTATTCCTCGCTGGTTTTTTGCTTTTTGGGCGCTTGACCAGCGGCAGGCGGTAGCAGGCGTTCATTATCGTTGTTGCTGTTGCTGCTGCTGGTGGATCCCGCTCCCGCTGCCGCCTTGCCGCTCATCCTTGTGGGCGTAATAATCAAAGGCGTGTCTCCGCGCTGTGTGGCCGCTGCAGACGAAGTCTTGGGCGGTGGTGGCTGCGGCTGTGACAGCTGTTGAGCTGCTGTAGCTGCCTGGTGATGATGCTGCTGCTGCTGATGCTGGTTGTGCTGCTGCTGCTGCTGCTGCTGGTGTAGCTGCAGATGCTGCTTGATGGAGGTAAGCGATTTGTGACGCTGCAAATTCTCTGGACTCTCCACCGAGGCCGTGTCAGAGCCTCCGGGCTCACGTTCGTCACACGAAGAGGTACTCACGTCCGTCTCATCGCCGCCACTGCCACTGCCAGCACCGCCGCCGCCGCCACCGCCACCGCTGGAGCCATCGTTGAGATTCAGCTGGGGATCCAGCTTGCGACGAATGCGCATCAGGCAGGCGGAACAGCAGCGGGTGGCATGCGGCGGTATTTGGAACTCGGCCATCACGGGATCACGCACCTCCGGCGCCAGTTCGAAGAGACGGGAGGGAATGTTCCGCAGGCGTTGGGCCCGATCCTTGGGATTGGGGCACGTGGGCAAAGGACAATTGGGATACCGGCTACGCACCGACTTGCATTGGCAGCTGTTGCAGACGCGGGCCCCGGCGGGTATTGTCTCATCCGGAATGCCATACTGCTGGCCGCGTCCCTTTTTCAGCGGGCGGGTTCGAGGACAGGCCTCGGCTTTGCACACAAAACAGCTGGCCAGGCGATCTGGAAGGAAGAAAAAAAAGAAAATAGGTTAGTGAAGGTGTTTTTTAGTTGTTTTTCTATTTTTACTATTAGAAAATATATTTAAATAAATAGTATTTATGGAAAACTGCAACGTTCTGAGGAAGATCAGGCTTTTAGAGGCTTTTTTTAGGCTTCACAAATAATTGTTTAGGAATTATAAGCTTATTGTTGCTGAACCTGTTATGCTTAATATTAATTTTAATGTTGGTGTGGTTTTTCCTGTCGATGATACTGTTGAGAACCCTATTTTCACCGTCATAAAAATGCAATTTGTATAAATTTTGTTGGTTTTTTTGCTCAGAGAATTAATATTTCAAGTGTTTCTGTTTTTTCTCAATCAAAATAAATGAATTTAAATGATAATTAATCTAATAAATTAATTAAAATACTATTTAATTCGGAACAATGTTCATTTTAATAATTATTTTAAATAGTTGAGTAATTATTTTGAATATTTTAATAATTATTTTGACTAATTAAATAATTATTTTATTTTACAAGCTCTGAGAATTAATATTTCAAGTGTTTCTCTTTTCTCTGTCAAAATAACTTCATTTAAGTGATAATTAAATAAATAAATTAATAAAACTAATAAAAAATATTATTTAATGTGGAAATTGACATTTAAATTAACATTTAAACATTTAAATAATTATTTTACATATAATAGACTCACGGAAATTATAAAATGGAAATTGTAAACTCAGTGAATCAAAAGAATCTCCACAATTAAATTTAGTTAACATTTCTCATTTTTAAAAGTAATTTTTAAGGTTTAAAATGTTCCGAATTTTATATTAAATTGGATTTACTTAAAAACCAGCGAAAAAATCCATCAAAAATGTATAATATATTATAAAATCGTAAAGAAATATAAATTAAAATGAAAAAGTAATGAGAAAACTCATTAAAAAGTATAGAAATGAGACAGCATAAATAATCTGCCTAAAAATATTCTCATTACTAATAAATCAATAAATAATAATAAAAAAGTTATTTCCCATCTAAATATCAATAAATCAATTATATTTAAACAACAATATTATCTAAATACAGCTTAATTCCTGTTAATTACAAAATGCTTCATCATCTTAATTTTATCCAAGCAATAAATACGCTTAACCAAGATTTTTTGCTACGAGTGTAGGCACAAAAGTTATGCAAACACATTAAAAAATGCGATTTAATTAAAGCAACTGGTCAGGCAGTCGGAAAAAGAGGGGAAAGGACGAGGACGAGGACAAGGATGAGGATGAGGACAAGGATGAGGACGAGGACGAGGATGAGGATGAGACCGCTTTCATTAAGCCACTTAACAAATAATGAGCAGCATCCAATTGAATATTTTAAAACGCTTTTCCCCAGCTCTTTTTCAAGGAACAGGGAAAAAGTGTGTCGGGGGTTCAGGTTGAAAATATTGCTGATGGTTGGGAAATTTACAAAAATTAACAAAAAAAAAGGTAAAAAATAAATAAAAACTTTATTGGTTTAACCGAAATTTATAAATATTTTTAAATTAATATTTATGCATTTTTTTATGTAAATTTTTACGAAAATCAAAAATCAATATTTATAAATTTTTTAAATCAATTTTTTCACGAAAATTAAAGTTAAAAAATTTCATTACTTGGCCAAAAAAAGATTAATTTTAAATTAGATTTCACTTTTATTCTAATATTTTAAAGGTTAATAAATCTGCATATTAAAATTTACATTTTCTTAAATTCAAATTTTTTTTCAATTTTTTTACAATTTTGACGATCTTAATCCTCATAAAATTTTGAAAAAAATACAGATAAATGCGGTTGTTAATGCTGATCAAGATTATATAAGCTTTATAGGATGGGAAATGACTTCTTAACTGTTTTTTAAGCTTCTGACTGAAATTTAAATACTAAAAATACTAAAAAGTATCTTAAATTAAAAATAATGAAATTAAATTAATTTTCCCTTAATTAATATTATTTTTTGTTTGCCAATCAAGACGAAAGCGTGTGTGTTTGTGTGGATTTTAATCTGAATTAATTCCGTTTCAAGATATTCCCTCAAGTGAGGCGCGAGTGGAGATTACAGAACGAACATCCCTGACCAGGCGATAGAAACCACCACCACAGCCACAGCCAAGTTCTGCTCTGCTCTCTCCTCTGTTTGTCTTAGTTTTTGTTTTTGCCACTTTAATAATTTTACAATTTTAATGATGTGCAAATAAAGTGAGGCAAACAATTGCGGCATTTAACCAAAATCAATGTAATTAAAATGAAAACGAGAAGGAAATAATAATGGGAAATGGCGCAGGAGGAGAGGGATGGAGATTCAGTAAAATCAATCACAGAGTTTTAAATGTCAGCAAGGGAAAGAAGCTGCTTCTGCTTCTGCCTTTGCCTTTGCCTTTGCTTTACTTCTGCTGACCAAATAAAAGCGCTTCTTCCCTTTTTATACATTTTATCCTCTCGCGAATCTCGGCGGAATATGAAAATATACATCAAAGTAGCCTCGTCTCGCTTTTCCCATTTCCATGTCCAGAGCAAAAAAAAAAAGATGAGTAAAAATGCTTTTTGAGCGTTAAAATTTTAATAAGCCACTCATTTTAATTTTGATTGTTAAGCGGAGGGCGGAGACAGCAGTAGCAGGTGGGTTAAAAGCATCAACGAGACACTCTTTTTCTTTTTTTTGCACCTGTACAGCTCAATCAAATTGCAATTATAGATTGCAAATTAAATAAAAATCACAAAATAAATATTTAATATTAATAACAACAAGAGTAACCAATGACCAATAGCCAGGTAACCAATAACCAGTAAAGAGATCAACAAATAGCGGCCAACCGATACAAAAAATGTTGTAAAATCATAAAGAAAACACACGAAAATCAAAATGAAAACGAAATGAGTTTGTAATGTCAATGAAATGGACATGGAAATACTGTTTGCAAACATATTTAAATATTAAAATAAGTAATTCATAAAAATACTAATGATAAATCCCTCATTAAGCTAAATAAAAATATATAAAATATAGAAATTCTTAAAAGATCAGTTTTTAAATAAAAAGGTAAACGGAAAATGGAAAATTCTAGGACATTCTGCATATCTATACATAACCAGCACTTGGTAGGTATTCCAGAGGCAGGCCCCAAAATAAATTAATTAATAAAAGGGCCCCGGAAAATATGGGTTGAGGTTGCCAGGGGAGGAAGGGAGGTAGGGGGGAAGGGCAATCATCAGTGGGCTGTGGGGTTCAGGTCGAGTGCCCGGCCGAACCTTGTTTTTTATTATTTAATTTTGATTTAAAAATATATATGTATATCGTGTAAATATTTTATGCACTCCGGCCGATGGCAGGGCTTCAAAAAAAAAAAAAGAGAAAAAACAGCTATGAACCACCGCAAAAAGTCAGCCATTTTTATAATGATTTAAAAATCAACTTGATTTGCTGTCAGATTTCACAAAGTCTTATTTAATTATCAACAGAAATCTTGTGTAAAATATGCCATTTTGCAATTCTTCAATTTTTTATAAAGCTTATTGGAAAACAAAACAAATAATATTTTTTAATATTTTATTAAAGAAAATATTAAGTAAACTTTATACTAAGAAATACTAAAAATACTAAAAATACTAAAAATACTAAAAATACTAAAAATACTAAAAATACTAAAAATATTAAAAATACTAAAAATACTAAAAATACTAAAAATACTAAAAATACTAAAAATACTAAAAATACTAAAAAATACTAAAGATTTTTTACTAAGAGGTTTAAAAATAAATTTTAATATAAAAATAAAAAAAAATACTTTAAAACTCTAATCATAGTGTAAATAATAAATTAAATTATATATAAATTATTATTAAATGAAATGAAAGGAAAAAAAATGCCTAAAGCCCTGATAAACATTTTTTAAACTCCCGAAAAGCTGAATATTTTACCTTTTCAACTTAATTTTCCAGAAAAAAAAACATAAATTACTTTTCAACCTCCCCAAAACATATTTAAAAAATATATCACAACTTTGAGTAAATTATTTTCCCAGTGCTTGCTTCGACTGGATTAAAATCTGTCTATATTCTGGGGAATTATTCAATTATAATTATTCGTAAAACCACAAAATGGGGGAACGACGACACACTGATCAAATGTCAGAGAGGCATACAATTGATGTCCCTTCAGTTCTTCAATTCGTTTCGAGGGAAAACCTCACTTGCACAATCATTCGGACATCATGACAGCCCGCTCGACAAAATGAAGTCAAGTCGGGTGTAATTAATGCATATTAATGGAAATTTGTGTTAATTAAATGTGACCTACAACAGGATGAATGCTCAAAGCTCACAGTTAGCTGACTCACTGACTGGTTCGATTATCATAGCATACTTATGCGGGCATCGGGAGTAAAACTCACTGCAATATCAACTCTCGCTTTAAAGTAATTCAATCAAATAATAACAACAAATAAAACAGAGGGCGGGGGAGGGGAAAAAATAAAGAACCAACTGTGATATAAATTTCCGTTCATCGCGTTTTTATTTTATTTTACTTCTTTTTTTCCTGCTTTCTTTTTAATTTTTCCTTTTTTTTTGTGAGCTTTTTGTTTGCTGACCAGCAGCAGCATCGTTCGTTCGTTCGTTGTCGTCAGCGGCGGCAGCAGCAGCAGCTCTCTTTGCATTTCGATCAATTTTATTAATAATTCAATCAGTCAAAAAATTATTTGAACCGCCCCCAAAGGAAAACAAAAAAGTTTCGATGCCAGCAGAGGAGGCCGCAGCGCACCGCGCACCGCAGTAAAGGAGGAAGTGGAGGTGAAAGATACGGAGATATTCCCAGGGAAAGCGGAACAAGATGTGCGGCTTGGTTTTTCTTTATGCAGAGAAAAAAAAACACACACACAAGCCATAGAATTTATAAATTTAAAAAGAGAGCTTTAAAAATTAAAGGTTACCAAAAAAAAACCTAGAGATATATAAAAATCCAGTATATTATATTATAGTTTCTAATTTTCCTCTTCTTTTATCTAAGGATAACAAGTCCTTAAATCAAACTATTTCCTTTTAGTATTTTTCAGTATTTTTTTTAGTATTTTGAAGCATTTTTTTACTATTTTTTAGTATTTTTTTAGTATTTATTGTAGTAATTATTGTAGTATTTTTGTAGTATTTTCGTAGTATTTTTGTAGTATTTTTGTAGTATTTTTGTAGTATTTTTGTAGTATTTTTAAGTATTCTTAAAGTATTTTTTAGTATTTAGTATTTTTAGTATTTTTTTTAGTATTTCTCTCTGCAGAAGAAGTATATTTATAAAATTTGTGGCTATAAAAATCCCCAATGACCTGAAATTTCTATGCTTTGTTAATATTTTTATAATCTCCAAATTCTTAGCATTCCAAAAATTCTTAGTTTCCAGAGATTTAAAAATATCATTAAATAAACCCTCTTCATTTGAATTTAGTTCAAAATAATGCAAAACTTCTACAGAAATTTGCAATATAATTTAATATAGAAACTAAACCCTAAAACTTATATATTTTTTCAAAAATAAACCAAGATTTTTTGTCTCCATGCTTCTCCACTTCCTGTGCTTCTTCGATTCCCGCCAATTTTGCGGCTATATTTTCTACTTTGATTTGTGCAGTTTGCGACTATTTGGTAACAGAGGAAGGTGGCAGGAGATTCTTTTGCTGGAGTAGAAGGAGGAGGCAAAAGGCAGATGAAACGTGGAACATTGCGAGTTATTTGCACAGTAAAAAAAAAAAATATATATATATATATATATCAAGAAGAGGAGTCGGGGGAAAAAAGCAAAAACCAAAAGTAAATCAAAACGACAAACAAAACAAAACGAGACGCAACGCACAGCACAGCACGGAACAGCACACAGCGCACAGCACCCGCAACCCCCATCTTGGGCAGCCCTGTCGTCTCTCTTTCCCAAAATGAAATAATTCCATTAGTACAATTTCTTTTGCAAGTACAAAGAGTAAATATTGAGGCGGTCTATGAGCAGGGGAAGGGGGAGATTGCTGGGGCAAATATATATATATAGAATATATATAAGAAGGCATCTCAAAGAGTAGGCCTAATGTCTCTGGATGCTGACCTAGTAACTAATATCTTTACAACCCGCACTACACATTATTATATCGAACCAATTACCAAAACCCCATGCCCAGTCCCTGCCTTTCTCCCTTCCCCGTGGCATGCCCCATGCCCAGTCCCTGCCTTTCTCCCTTCCCTGTGGCATGGCCTGCCTTTCTTGCTTCCCTCCTCCTTCTCCTAATTTGCATTCATCATTCCAAATTCCGGCGCAATAATTGTGCAATTAAATTTCGACCATTTGGACAAATAGTTTTGGCTTGCCAACCAAATATATACATATATCAGCAAACAAACAAATTAACCTGAACTTATCCTCCCTTTTCAACAAAAACCCCCATCATCATCTCCACGTGGTGGTAATTCCCACTGGATTCTCCTCTGCTCTGAACTCTGCTGCAGCAGCACAAAATTTCTGCACAAGTTACCAAAAATTTATTTAACTTTCAATTAGACAATTGAAAACAACAATAGAAGAGAAAGAGAGACAGTAATAGAGATAGAGAGAGATGGAGATGGAGATGGAGCAAGCAAAAGAGTTGTAGGATTAAAAAAAGTGAGAGAAAAAAACCAGCTTGTTGAACACTATTTTAAATATTAATATTTCAACAATTTTAATATTATTTACCAAAATAAAGTATTTTTAACCTAAAGATACATAAAATCCAGTTTTTAATATTATGGTTTCTAATTTTTCTCTTCTTGAATTTATTTTAAAAGTAGAACAAGTCCTTAAATTAAACTATTTTCTTTGCTATGCAAACTAATATTTTTTAAAACTTAAATCGTTGGGAAATCGTGCGAAATGAAAACGCAAATCCAATCAAATCTCTGCCACAACAAACCATAACAATCAATTTGGAATATAACAACTTTATATCGGAAAAGCCACAACGGTGGGGAGGGAAAAGCAAGCGGGAAAACGCTGTTGCAAAAAAAAAAAACTGGCGGCCAATTAAAAAATATACGAGAATCTCCGGCAAACGGCGGCGAAAGCAAGAGCAAGCAAAACGCTTTCAGCAGGAGCAGTCGCGTCGCAGGACGAAGGACACAACCGCTAATTAGCACCATGGGGAATTTGTTGTTGGCAGAGCGAAAGAGAGTAGCGAAGCAGAAGAGAAAGCAGAAGCAGCAGCAGCACAACTTGCGTAAGCAGAAGAAGCATCCAGCAGCAGTGGAGAGCTGCCAACTTGTGCAAACATCAAAGAGCAGCGAATTCCAGGAAACTGGAAGTGGAAGCTAGCAGCAGGAGGAGAAAGTGGGGGAGAGTGGGAGATGGGTTTACAACAGAAGGAATTATGACAGCCTGGACATATGCAAAGAGAGTGCGAATGGGAGGCAGCGAGAATCAGTGACAGAAACAGAATGAGAAAGAGAGAGACTAAAGGATCACACAGAGAGAAAAAGAATCTTAAAAATCAATCAGGAATCCCTAAAGTCCGATAAATTGTTCTATAATTTCGATATTTATCATATAAATAATATTATAAAATAAAACATCTTAGAAATTTGCATCTTTAAACAAATAACAATATTTTTATAGTATGACCAGACTATGTTTTGAAATGGTAATTATTACAATACTTAATGATTACCAGATCATATATTTACTATCGTAATTTTGTTATAAATGCTGATTTCTAATAAATTATTTAAATTCTCACAAATCAAAGGAATGATCATTATTTTACCAGTGTGACCGCACCGTATAATTGTAAATACAGTTAATATGAACGTCGCGCGTTTGACTCGGCGCAAACGCTTTCGCTTTGCTTGGCACTTTTAATTTGCGAAATGGTGTTGATTTAACGGCGGCAAAGGCGGCATTGGCTCGGGAGAAAGGGCGAGAAAAAGGACGCGAAAGGACCAGGGACGAGGGCGAGAGCAGCATCAGCGCAACACAAAAGAAAATTGAAAATACAACAGAATGGAAAAGCATATTTTATTCCGGGCAATTGTGGCCGTCATTTCAACTGGAGCAGCTCCCCCAAAAGTGCATACGAGTGTGTGTGCACTGAGAGAAAAAAAATAAAGCACATTGATAGGCTTTCTAATATTAAAATAGGAACAAGAACAAGTGTACAAAAAACTTCTTTCTTCTTAAAAAAAGCCTAAATAATATTAAACTAAACAAAAAAAATTAAAAAAAGGTACAAACAAGCTGCAACCAATTTTCTTAACAAGAAAAACCTACTAAATAATATTAAAACAATGCTAAAATAAAAGATTTAAAGCCCCTATGGTTATTAATTTAACTCTAATTAAGCTAAAAATAATATAATATAATATTTATATATATTTTTAGTATATTTAAATTATTATATTATATTATTTATTCTTTATTATTATAAAATAATATTATAATTCTTTTCCTAACAATTGAAAAATCACTCTTCCCTTTTTTTTTGTTGGCCAACACAATTTTCACTGATTAATAACGTGAGCGAACGAGAGGCAAGGCACACAGAGACAGAGAGAGAGAGATAATCAAAAGGGTGTGCAATTTTAATTGAGCAATTTAATTACATATGTAAGCAAAAGTCTCAGCAAGAGAGAGACAGAACCAACAGAGAGCGAAAGAGAGAGAAAAACACGCCCACACACACACTCATAATTAGCAGATGCTGTTCCTTTCCGGCTCTTTACACAATCTTTTCGCTGTGTATATATGTATGTTGACTCTTTGGCTTCGGCTTTTTACTTATTTTTGGATTATTTTTACTACACGCTGCCTTCCTTGCCTGCCTGCCTGCCTGTTGGTCTTTTTCGGCAGTTTCCGTTTCCGTTTCAGTTTTTAGTTGGTTCAGTAATTAGTTTGTCAGCGCCTAAAAGAAGGCAACAGTTTTGTGTGAGGCAACTTGTCTGTGGTTTGTGCATCCCTTTTATCCTTCTCGCCTTTACACTTGGCTTAAGTGGGATATTGAAGGGGATTTTTTTATGGAAATGCTTCTAAATTATATTTATTTCTTTTGGTATTTAAATACCATTGTAAAAGGTAGCCTCAATTTTATTAAGAATTCTATATTTTCCAGTTCCCAAAATATTGTTTTTAATATTTAATATATATTTCTAAGCTTTTTAGCTTTTACTTTATATTTTTTATAAAAAATATACTTTTGTAATCTTAGAAAATGGCTTTGTTCCTTTCCCTCTTTTCAGTCTTTTTGATCCCAGTAATCCAGCCAATGTCCAGAAAATGTTCCACTAATATTCCCCATCCTTTCACCTTTCCCCCCTCTTTTTTTTGGGGTTTAGGACAGGGTTTTTCTCTTTCCCTTTGAATTTCCAACCAATTTTCCCCCCCTTGTTCCCTTTATGCATTGCATTGCGCATTGGCGAGGGCAATTAGAAAGACGCGTTTACCGCTGCACTGTGCAAAATAATTGATGGTGTAAATATTTAAGTTTTAAAATAAAACCCCATTTTATATCGCAAAAACTATTAAAAATTTAAAGAATTTAAATTAATGGAGTTTTTACTTATAAAGAGTTATTAATTATATCAAAAAAAATTATATAATAATAAAATATTCTACAAAGTTTAAGGGATTTTATTTTAAATCCCAAAAATAATTACCTAATTAAAGGTATAAAATTGATGGTGTTTTATAGTTAGGAAGAGTTAGGGATACAATCATATAAATAATATAATAATAAAATATTCCACAAAGTTAAAGGGATTTGAAGTCTCAAAAATTTATTCCTAATTAAAGGAATAAAATTAAAGGGGTTTTATAGTTAGAAAGAGTTATTAATATCATAATATCATATAAATAATATATATAAATATTTAATAAAAGTCCTATTGATTTTCTTTTTGATTTGACAAGTTTCACCTATATTTCACCTATGTTTCACCTATGTTTCACCTATATTTCACCTACAAATTTAGCTTCTTTACTTTATTTTCCCATATTTTTTCTGCGTGTTCAAGTTGACACATTTTGAGCGGATCGAAAAACTCCCAAACCTGGCGAATGGCGGATGGATGGATGGATTTTAAAGGGGGGAGGGGCTGGACTCTGGCTCTATTGGACAGATGGATTGGATTGCCATTGGGGGATACAGGATGATGCAGGCAGGCAGTCAGGAGGAAGGCAGCCAGGATGTGCAATAGCAACGGCGGGCGGCTGGCTTACAAATTGTGAAATGCGAGTGAGTAATTATGATTTACTAATTAGCAAACACACTCGGCGGAAGGCCAGCGGGTTGGTGGAGCCGCAAAACTGACAAACTGCCAGGCAAACAAATTGGTTGTGCAAAACGCGAATGTGGATGCGGATGAGGGATGAGGATGAGGGATGAGGGATGCGGAAAGCGAATTGGCGGCTAATGCGTTGGACAAACAAAACGAAACAGAGAGCAGGTCCACAAGCCTGAGACACACACACACACGCACATCCGCCAAAGTCTATTAATTAGCTGCACCAAACACAGGTAAAGGGGAGCAGGGAGCAGGTAGCAAAGAGGGGAAATGGATGCTGCAACCTCTATTCCCTGACAAAATCCCCCATCTTCCTCCCGAGCGCGCATGTAACGCGCGTTACGCGGATTTGCTCATCAAATTCGCTAATTGTTTTTGCTGCTGGGTGGCAGTAGCCGAATTTTCACTTTTAAAAAACCGGAAAAAAATACAGAGAAGGGTGCAGGTTTTTCACTTAAAGAAAATGTTGGGTTTATTATTTAAAATATAACAGATAATATTTTTAAAGAAATGGAAAAAAAGGTGTAAACATCGTATTTTACGCGCCCTAGTGTAACCGGTTTATTCCGGGAATATATCGATAAGTGCCGATTGTAAAATACTAGATTTTTTAAAAAAAGGAGAACGGTCACTTAAAAAGAGGAAGCGATATTTCTACTCCAATGATATACAATTTAATAATTTCTATTTTAAAGCATTTTTTAAGGAAATAATCTCATATCCCTTCAATCTCTTGATTTTAATTAAGATAACTTTATATCATTTTTGGTATAAATAAACTACAAAACTGTAATATTATACCAAAAAAATCCACAATATATTTAACAAATTAATAGAATTTCAATTACTTGATGTATTTCATTGCCTTTCTTAAGGAATTTCATTTTTAAGAGCTTGTAAAAATCATTTAACATTTCTGTTTGATTTTTATTAACCTCCATTTTTTCTTTACCCTTTTCTATAATAAATTCTATGCAAATTTTTTTGTGTGTACCCCGCGCGAGTCCAAACAATTAGCGTAATTTCAGTTTTGTTCAAAATTTCATAAACGGTGCGCGGGCCCTGGGTCTTTGTCAGGTGACTTTTGGTGGCTGTCCCCCTCCTCGTACTCGTACTCCTCTACCTCTGGCTCCTCTCTCAACCCCCTTTTTCTGACTGCCCAGTTTTGACCAGGTTTTGCCGCCTCTTCCCCCCTTTTTTTGGTGCATTGCGGGCAGTTAAGCCGCTTGCAGCGGCATCGTGTGTTGCATACTTGTTGTGGGCGTTGGATCTCCCCCTTTTTGACAGCCGGGACATAGCTCAAAACATCAAATTGCATTTGGCAACAACCCCAAACCCCCAACCGAAGCACTTCTTATTTCGCGTTTACTTTCCATCAGCATAATGCACAAAAGAGCAGCAGTATGAGCAGCAGCAGCAGCAGCAGCAGCAGCAGCAGCAGTAGCAGCAGCAGCAACAGCAGCACCACCAGCAGACATCACTTCAAAATGCAATGAACAAATTAATAAAACAACAACAGCAACAATTACCATTATTGTAAGTAAGTAACGCCCCCGTGTGTCACCAGTTTAATAGCCCAAATTGAGGCTACACACACACATTCAGCGCTGCTGCTGCTGCCCCCAAAATGCTTTCAAATTTCGTTTTTGGCGCGCTTTTTAGTTTTTTTTTTTGTGTTTTTGGAGCTTTCCCTTCTTTGGGTGGCACCCCTTGCTTTTTTTTTTGAGAGGGGTTTTGGGCACACAAAAAGAATTTTTAACTAACACAAAATGGCTGTTGATTTGTCTGAGTTAAGGGAGACGGGGAGGAGAGATAGGAAGAGATAGAGAGAAAGGGTTTGGAGAATATATGTACATCTCTGGGGATCTCTGGTGAAAAAAAGAGTATGTTGTATATCCTGGCTGGGGGATTAGTGCGTTATTCGTTTCATCGCATTCTTGTTTTTTGTAACCAAAAAAACGAGTTCAATTGCAAACTTGTGTTGGTGTTTTGGTTGGTTTTGTTATTGGTGTTGTTGGTGTTTTTGTTGGTGTATTTGTTGGTGTTCTTGTTGGTGTTCTTGTTGGTGTTTTTGTTGTTGTTATTATTTTTTTTATTGGTGTTGTTGTTGGTGTTGTTGTTGGTGTTGTTGTTGGTGTTGTTGTTGGTGTTGTTATTGGTGTTGTTATCGGTGTTGTTATCGGTGTTTTTGTTGGTGTTTTTGTTGGTGTTCTTGTTGGTGTTCTTGTTGGTGTTCTTGTTGGTGTTCTTGTTGGTGTTCTTGTTGGTGTTCTTGTTGTTGTTCTTATTGGTGTTTTTGTTGGTGTTTTTGTTGGTGTTCTTGTTGGTGTTTTTGTTGATGTAAAATTTACACACAACACACAACAAAAACCAGAAAGGAATTTAACTTTGGGAAGCAAGAGTTTTTATATCCTGGCGTAACCAGAAATTGAAATAAATCATAACTAAATCAAAAATTCATTAATTTTAATTCAAAAACCTTCTTTGTGTTCATTATTAATCTTATAAATCTGCAAAGGGTACTAAAAACACATATTATTCCATATTAGAGAAGTACTTTCCTCACAGCAAAAAATAGTACAAGAAATATGAATATAATTACCCATATGTCACTTAAGAATTGCAATAAACTGAGGTGTAAATTGGTAATTGGTAAAATCTCATTAAGATCTGACAAAAATCGTGCTGAAGAAGATTCTTTAGCAAATTAAATCGTTTAAAATTTCATAGAAAATATTTTCCACAATTTATTAACAACTCAACTCAACAACAAAAATCCCCTAGAATATAGATAATTTCTAGATTTTTCGAATTTAAAATCAATTTAAAAATTCCCAAAATACCTAAAATATTCAAAGCAACCTCTTAGGCATATTTTCTTTGAGTGCATATACACATGTATGAATATCCTGAATATATCCTGAACATCCTGTTCTGTTCTGTTGTTGCCTTGTGCTCTCTTTGCTTTACTCCTGCTGCTGTTGTGTTGTGTTGTGTTACTTTTTTTCGGTGTGCGTTTGGTTTATTAATGTTGACCGTCAATTATGTTTTAATTGTCATAAAAGGTTTGTCCCTTTTGACTCGCTTCCAGCCAGAAGCGAAGGATGAGCAGCGGCAGGATACCTGTGAGTGTGAGTGTGAGTGTGTGCGAGTGAGTGGAGTGGAGTGTATGCAAACAATAAAATCCAACTGGGATAAGCTGCAGCTGAGCGCAGAACGAGAGGAAGAGAGGGAAGAGGAGAGTGGCGGCAGCAGGAACAGAAGTTGCTTGTCAACATGGACAAAGCCAGGCTGGTTGTGCGTGTGTGTGTGTCTGTGTGAAAGCCAGTTGACAGGCAAGGCGAGGCGAGTGTGTGTCCTGTTGCTGCTGCTGTTGCTGCTGCTTCGATTTGGTTTTCCGGTTGTCAGGCAATTTGCCAACTTACTGCAAAGATCAGCACAAAGTGTGGCCCCACACAAAGTGAGGCAAAAGTGACACACAGCGCTTCGCTTTTTCAACGTTTCATTAATTGAATTGAATTGAATTGTGCATCACGAGACATTGGGACAGGGACAGCGACAGCAGGTGACACAATTCCACTGTGCGGGTTACAGTGGGTCGGATTTCAACAACAATAACAACAATTTCAACAAAAATTGGGAAAGATAACCCTTAATTGCCAATAAAAAAAGCAATATTAAATATGAATTAAGACTATTTGTGGTGTTGTAGTAGTGTTGGTGAATTGTTGGTGAATTGTTGTTGAATTGTTGGTGAATTGTTGTTGAATTGTTGGTGAATTGTTAGTGAATTGTTGGTGAATTGTTGAATTCTACTAAAAATCCTAAAAAACTATATGGCATTAATTAAAACTACAAAACATTTCCTTTTACAATTCAAATAAAAATAAAAAACAAAGCCTAAGTGAACCCATTTAATTTTTTAAACTAAGGCAAAGATATTTTTATAATTTAATAATGATCACTTCACTTATAGATGATCCCAAGAGTTAATAAAAAAATAAGTAGAAACCCCGCGCAGTGCACTTAACAATTAAAAAAATGTAACAACAAAACCAGACAAAAAGGACACGGACATCCGGATAAGGATACAATACAGGATGGGGTATTAATGCAACGTTTAAAATCCATGCCAGATTGACGACGATGTCGAAAAAGCTGCGCACAGTTGGATTTTTATTTCATTTATTTTTATATTTTGTATTTATTTTGATATTTTTTTATTCTGCATTTCAGGACATGTTTCTTTTTTTTTTGTATTTTTTCCCCGTTTTTATGCCAATTTATGAAATTTATTTTTTGCCTACGTTGTGATTATTTATTCAAAAAGTTGGCCTCGACCAGCGTCTGGCGGACGGTGCCCCTGCTGTCCGTTTTCCTTCTCCATTTGCCACATTTTCTACCCATTTTGCACCTTTCCGGAAGGGTAGAAAGAGAGAGAGAGAGAAAGAGAGATCCTGCAGCAGCCAGGACTTTCGACTTTTCGGTGTAATTGCAATTGTTGTCAGTGCGCGGGCGGGCGGTGGCGGTGGCCGGCGGTAGGTAAATAAATTAATAACACAATTTATGCATGACGCACATTTATAATTACATTTGGAAATAATTTAATTAAAATTGTTAACGCTTGATTGAAGTGAAATCGAAGCGGACAGGAGACAGGAGACAGGAAGTGAGCGAGAGGTCCTTACAAAAGGCGACTTAATTAAATTAGCCTATCAATAAGGGCCATGTATAGCATATATAATAAAATGCCAACAAACTGACCAATTGCCATATCGGACAGTCGAAATCTGTAACTGTATTTTTAGGGGCAACCGCAACGAATGTCCCCTTTTTTTTTATGTTTTGGATTGGCAGAGAGGAAGGAAGCAAGGACGGACCCAAAGGGTGCGGTTGCTCAAATAAACCGATCAGCAGTAACGGTAATTAAAAGCCAACCAAATGACCAAATAAGCCACACAAAAAAAATATATGTGAAGGGGGAAATGGGGGAAAACCAACGCCGAGTTTGTATGCTGATGGAAATCTTAGAAAAATAATGCAGAACGAAGAATGAAGAAGGTGGACTTTCAATCAAGGGTTACTCTCTAGATAAAGGCAACGGGAATAGGTAGAGTAAATGGTTTAGGGAGACAAATATACAATAATAAAATTATAATAATATTATTATAATATTAAAAATAATCTCTTCTTTGAAAACCCCCTTGAAGCTTTATTTTTATTTAAAGAAAATAAATTTTGATAAATTCTAAACAAGATTAATTTCCTTCGATTACTTTCGATTAATTTTATACTCCTTCGATTACTTTCGATTAATTTTATACTCCTTCGATTACTTTCGATTAATTTTATACTCCTTCGATTACTTTCGATTAATTTTTTATAATCCTTCGATTACTTTCGATTAATTTTATACTCCTTCGATTACTTGCGATTAATTTTATACTCCTTTGATTACTTTCGATTAATTTTATACTCCTTCGATTACTTTTGATTAATTTTATACTCCTTCGATTACTTTCGATTAATTTTATAATCCTTCGATTACTTTCGATTAATTTTATACTCCTTTGATTAATTTCGATTAATTTTATACTCATTCGATTAATTTCGATTAATTTTATTCTCCTTCGATTAGTAGTTAGTTTATTATTATTAAATAAATAATAATATTAAATAAATAAATAAAATAATATTAAAAAAAAACTCTGATACCTCATAAATAAGCGTTAAAAGGGGCTGCCTAATAAGAGCACCTGATGACCAACTAAGAATATTTTTAGGGTATTCACCGCTAATAGCTGATTGGGAATTCCAGCAACACAACCACAAGACACACACATTTACAAGCAGATAAGGCACACACACTCTCTACACACACACCCACTCTCCCAGTAAATCAACATGCTATATGTAGAGATACAAACAGTGTGTAAATATGTGTTGGTTATGCCCACAAATCAATTAAGTCGATTGAGGCAACATTTTCGGGTGGTAACACACACACACACACACACACACACACACACACACAGCGATACACATACGCACCTGGACAAGAAGACGGTAAAGAGTTGTTAAGCGCTCAAATGACACATGCAAATGGATGTGAGATGAAAACGAGGGGGGAGAAAAAGTGGACTCAAAAGGACCGCGAAATCCTGCCACTCTGCATTTTGGGTCAAAAAGCGAGTGGTGGGGGGGGGGAAGGACGAAAAATTCGAGGAAGACCTACTCTACCCTTAGCCTACCCTCGCTAGCCCGCTTAAGTAGGCAACACTTTTGGACAAAAATATTGTTTTCATTTAGCTTGCCACCAAAATCAAAGCAATAATCAGAAAATAAAAAGAAAAGAGCTAACAAATTATTAAATATATATTTGTGAACCTTTTAAATGCCGTAGAATGTGTGAAAGAGGTCAAAATATAGCTATAAATGGCTTTATCTTGGTATATTGGTAGTAAATTTACGATATAATTTTTATCGACAAAAATACTCCGTGAAACCATATTTAAAACATCGTTTGAATAATCGAAAAATATCGAAATCGAGCTATCAACATCCTCTTTTAGTTTATAGAATAAATATTAAAATATTAATATTTAAAAACAATATGTGATTCACTATTAAAACCTTTTTTCAATGGGAAATGTGTAGAAAAAGGTCTTAATTTTAATATATCGATAAATATCGAATTTATCGTAAACAAAACCGATCAATTGAAAACGTTATTAAATATATATACCGAATATATTTAATATTGCAATTCATAATTTATATATTTATAAATTTATAAATTAATTTATATTAATAAATTATTTATAAATTAAATATAATTTATAAATTTAAATCTTCCCCAAAATTAACACTTTCATTGAGATTTCAATAATAAACCATTAAAAACAAGAAATATAAAACTGATTTGACTGGCAAACGATTGCCAAACGAAGCCTCGAATCTCAAATACCGAAGGCCGAAGGACGCAGGACGAAGGACAGCGACAACGACAACGACGACTGCTGCGCTGCTGCGACTGCCTTTTGGAGTATAAATACCAGAGACGCACGGCCGTGGGCCATCAGTTTGCCAGCCGATTCCGTTCTGGTCACGTGTCGTGGCCGCCACTCGTCGCATCCTTTTGCGTTCGCTCGAAAATCTCGCTCACTGCTTTGGCTCCCCTTTTTTTTAATTGTTTGTTGTTTGTTATTGTTGTGCACGTGCAATGTTCACCAACTGGCTGACTGGTAGCACCGGCAGCACCGGCGGCAGCAGCAGCAGCACGCCGGCAGTCACACGCTCGTCGGGATTGACAGGAGGCGGCGGCATACCCGCTGGAATCGCCGGCAATGCCTCCTCGCTGGTAATGAGCTCCCCGCCAGATGTCATCCTGGAGGTGGGTCCAGCGCCCAGCAGTGTACGTTTTGTGGCTCACTCCCTGGTCCTGGGGATGCACAGTGGCTATTTACGTTCCGCCATACGGTTAGACGAGGCCTCCACCATGGCCACCTTGGCAGCAGCGGCTGCAGCTGCGGCTGCCAATGGTAACTCCACGTCGGGATCAACAACTGGAGAGCTGTTGCTCTACCTGAGCAACGTGACAGCGGATCAGTTTGCACCCTTGCTCACCTACATGTACACGGGATATCTGGACCTAACCGTGGACAACATCTTTGCCGTCCTTTTGGCCACTCATGTCCTGCACATGCCAAGGGCTTTGGAAATATGCCGGTGGGTTGGGTTTCAATAGGGGAAAAAAATGATTCTTCAAGAATTTTTATGAAATATCAAAAAAAAATTCCATCAGCTTTAACCTTATATATATCCGATATATATTAGGGTTCCTTGGCTTAACCTTAAGGATCCCTAGGTTTACAATCTCAAGAGTTTGTTTTCCAAAATTCACTTCAATTCATTCAGAACTTTTTGAAATATTTACAAAAATACTCAAGAACCTCTTTTTTTTTCTTTAAATTATTTTTTGTAGCTCCTTTTTGGCCCGGGCACAAACGGAGGGCTATCTAAATGGTAATCCCGGCCAGCTTTGTCCAGCAGCTGCTGTGCCCAGCAGCCCAGCCAAGGTTATTCGGCCCATACCCAGCAAGGCAACTATGCCAAATTTCGGTTTCATGCCTCACATGCCACAGGCAACGCCGCCAAGTGCAGCAGCAGCAGCAGCAGTTCCAACTCAGGCGCCGCCTGCTCCACCTCCACCTCCTCCTCCTCCAGTTCCTGCTCCTGCTCCTTCAGCAGTTTTCCTCAACATGGAGTCCAGTCCGCGCGAAGAGGATAATAACGAGGAGGAGGAGGACATTGAAGTCTTTATCGACAGCAATACGGTGACAGACAACGAATTGGAACCCGAACTCGAAACGGAAATAGAACCCGATGTGGACATGGATTGCAATGTGTCCGTTGTGAGTTCCCTGGCGGGCAGCAGTGCTGGAAGTCTGAATATTGAACGACTGGATGTCAAGCCCACACCCACAGCAACAACTCCTGCACTTATGGTGGTAACTCCTCCCATGGGAAAGTTACCAAAAGCCAAAAGGGAAAGTACCCACAAGGGTAATGGTCAGGGCAAAAAGGGAAGATCAAGAAAAGCAGCAGGAGCAGCAACTAGTGGTGGCGGCCTTCAGGTGGCCAAAGCACCAGTTCCCGCTGCCCAGCTGGAGGCAAACAACACAACAACAACGCCCTCTGTTTCCAAGTTCATTATCGATGTGGCCAGCTGCGATGGACCTGTGCGCTTTCGTCGCATCCTAAACACAGCCTATGGCCACAAGCCCGAGGGCATGGATACCAATCATCAGTCAGGTGTAGCCGCAGCCTCAGCATCCGGAGGAGGATCCTCTTCGGAGCAGCATCGCAGCCAGCAGAGTGTTAGCTACTCCTTTCACCAACAAATGGCCAGAGCCATCAGCAGTCAGCAGCGACAGTTGAGCCATCAGCAGCAGCATCAGCAGCAGCAGCAGCATCAGCAGGAGGAGAGCGAGAACAGCGGTGATGCTGCAACACCGGTGGCCACCACCACCACCACTGCTTCCTCCTCTTCATCCAGGAAGCCACATTCAACCACTGGTGGTGCCTCAACGAGTGCTAGTGGTGGTGCTAGTTCCTCCTCCAACCAGGAGCTGTACGTTTGTGTCTACTGCAAGCACACCTTCAAGTCGCAGTATTGCTACCAGAAGCATGCCAAGCGTCATCTCAATCCACTCAGCTTGACCACAACAACGACTACGACCACGTCGACTGGTGGCGAGAAGAAGCTACTGGCTGCCGAGCCACCCGTAACGCTGGCCAGCCTTGAGGCAGATTCTCCAGTGACGACAGCAGCAGCAACGACAGCAGCTGCTGCTGCTGCTGCTGCTTCATCAGTTGCTGGTGGAAATGCAGGAGCCGCTGCTGCATTGCTGCGTCGAGAGGTACGACCCTTGGACATGAATGTCCAGTATTATCCCTGCAAGACTTGCGGCAGCAAGTTTCCCAGCTACTACTTTGTCCACAAGCATCGAAAGATGTGCCATGCCGATGAAATTGAGGCGGCGGCCACCAATAATACGAGCAATGCCAGCAGCAGTAGCAGCAGCAACAATGGTAGCAGTCATTCCAAAAGGGAGATGGCAGCTGCTGCTGCTGCTACTCCTGCTGCTGTTCCTACTTCTAATCCTACAGTTTTGGATACTCCTGGAGAGGATCTATCACAAGGACAACAACAACAACAACAGAACTAAGGTTTGAACACTCCAAAATCAAAGCATCGAAATCTACGAATTTAAAAAACAAATGCTACAAGTTTGTCTCACTTTTTTTTTTGCGCTCTTTAGAAATGCAATTAAATAAATAAATATATGAAATAAATATAAAATACAATAAACATGAGTGTTAAAGGGGAAGAATTTAAAAGGAATAAAAACAGTGGCAGGTGAGTAAAAAATAAAAACAGCAGGTAAATCATTATCATAAGTAAAATCCAAGCAAAGAAGTCCAAGAGTCTTAAATAAATAACAAAATTATACTGAAATATATCGAAATTAATCGAAATTAATCGGAGAATCCATAACAAACACTTCAAAGCTATTTATTATTTGATTTCTAGCTTAATTAATGGCCAGAAAATGTGAGAAATAAATATAAGAAAGATTTTTGTTTTAAAATCATTTCTCGAGAAATAATCGATAATTAATTGAATAAATTCTTTACAAAGTCGATAACATTTCTCAATATTAATCAAATAAATACCTTTAAAATGCTAAGCCAAGAGCAAAAAAAAGGAAATTTAAAGGAATTTATAAAATATTAACCAAAAGATCAAAAATAAACAAAATATTTTAATGTTCCAACATTAATCGATTATATACCTTTAAAGGCGATTAAGCACATTTATCGAATATGAATCGACAAATCACACCAAAAACGATTATATCTTTTCATCAATTTTAATCAGTAGATAAAAACAAAGGCCACTAAAAAACATGTATCAACTTTAATCGATAAATATTACCACTTATCAATCATTAATCGATATTTATCAAACACTAATCAATAAATATTACTAACAGACCACATTTAATCGCATTTATCATTAGGTCGCGACCCTTATTGAATTCCATTTTATATTCCAACTTGGAGAAATGAAGGAAAAATTCAGATGGAAATGGACAAAGGTGGTATAAGAGAAGGCAAGGCGGCTTGCTGCTGCTGCTGCTGCTACGCTGCGAAGGTAAACAATCCTTGCCGCAATTTAATAATTAAATTAAATCACTTGCATAATAAAAAAGACGTTAAAAAAAAGGAAATTAATTTAATTGAGTTTAATTAACTCGCCAGGGAGATGATGATGACAGCCAACAACAAGGCCGAAGATGATGAGCAGTGAGCAGTGAGCTGGGAGCTGGGAGGAGTGGCAAGTGCCAAGTGGGTGGTGGTTTGCTGCCTCAAGTGGGCGGATTTAAGGCGAGGTTGGGGGGTTGACTCAAGTGGGTGGCGGTGACGGTGGTGGTGGTGGTGGTGGTGCAAACAAAGGCCACAAGCGGCCAAAAAACTGTAACTTGGAAATCGAGAGATATATATTCTCGCTTGCCGTCGCTTCCCCTGCCACTGTCAACTCTTTTTGGACTCTGGGACTTGACTTGAGGCCATCATAGCTTTTTCTCTCGCTTCTTTTTTCGGTTTTTCTTTTTTTTTTATTCCTTTTTTTGATGAAATATTAATCGAAAAACGCTGGTGGAGAACGCAGGGCAAACAGATGGCAAAGAATTGCAGATAAAAAGGGACACACAGAGTGCCTTCCTTGGTAGTAACTGGGTTTTGGTTTGGGCTTTTGGTTAAAGCCAAGAACTGCAGTTATTGTCAATGGGAAATGCATTTTTGATTAGCTTCCGAGGGACGGAACACAATGACATTTCCATTTTGAAAAACAAACAACCGACCAAAGCTTCTTGTAAAAGTTTTAAAAAAGAAAGCTTAAAATCAGGATTTAAAACAGGATTTTGTTGGTTCAAGTTTTCTGTTGCAAGCTCAAAAGCTTGTCAAGATGGGAAAGCTGTCTAGGATAGTTCAAAGCTCAAATCTAGGAGAGCAAGGACATCAACAGGTTAAAAGCTTTTCATATTAAGGTTCTTGTTTTCATTTTCTCTTTTTTTAAGAAATAAACGGAGAACTTTTTGAGTTTTTAAGCATTTCAAAATAGAAATATAATAGTTATCGATAGTTATCGAACAAGCTTCTATTATCGACGCCGAATAAATATCGATTTAAAATTTAATCAAACAAAAGCTGATAAGAATAAATTAGCTAAGACGTGTTTTGATCATTTTCATTTCAATTGGCAACCGATTTATCTTTGAACCTTCAGAAATATATCGATAATTAAGCAATATACGTATTTTAAGGCAACTAATTCGATAATTCGATAATCTCATGGAATAATCGAAAAATAACTAAAGAAATCGAAAGCTAGAAAGAGGCTATTTGATTTAATCACTTTTCGTTGTAAATAAAAAAATAAAAAAGGTTATTTAATATCTCTCTTGCTCTATTTTAAATTTTAAAACGTATTTTAAAGATTTTTCCTGTTTAATTTTAAAAAATTCAAGCCTATCTTTATATCATTTTCCAAACAAACTGATCTTGGAACGTTGCATTTTGCATAAATAATACATGTAGCAATTTAAATAAATATTTTAAAGTAATTCTTGCACTTACCCTTTCCATCCAAAGAAATAATCTCGCTTCCATCCGATAGCAAAGGCATTGAGATCGCCGGTGCAGTGGCCGCCGTTGATCCCGAACCAGATGCAGTGGACATAATGGAGGCGGCACTGATCAGTAGAATGGAGCCTGACGACGACGACGACGATGCCGGCGTGGAGGTAACCACAGAGGATGACGACGACGCAGATGATGATGATGCAGCCGATGCAGCGGAGGAGGCTGTCAATGATGATGATGACGATGATGATGTCTTGACCATTGACACATCCTTGGCATTAGCCTTTAGGTTGTTATTGCTGTTGTGGCTATTAGTGGCGCTTGTTGGCTGCGCCTCACCGCCGCTGGCATTAATTTCGAAGCGTTTTCGCTTTGAGTCACTGCAAAATCGAGAGAGATGGCAATATATTAGTTAAACTTTAAAGTTAAGTTGAGTTAATATGGAATAATCGATGAAATCTGAGCGATAATAGAACAAAAATCGATTTACATCGAATTACATATCAACTTTTCGATAAACTATCAATAATTCATAGTTCAAACTCTCACCTAACATCCCCATGCAGATCATTGCCCGCTCCCATTCCCTCTACTTGGGCCGCCTTTAGTTTCTGGCCCAAATAATTGCCCGCCGTTGTGGCAGTGGTCAATGTGGGAACTCCCGCTCCACCACTCTCGGAGGAAGTACTTGTTGAATTCGGCACAGCACCCGATGATGATGTTGGCGTTGTCTTGACGATTTTATCGTTGCCGCCGCCGCTTACACCAGTTGCTGTTGTTGCATTCTTAGTTACTGCTGCGGCTGCTGCTGCTGAGGCTGAATCTTCGCCTGCACCTGTCGCCGCCGCCGAAGCCTTCACATTGGCCATGACCACAGTTTGGTAGCCAGTCTTGAAGCCATTTAGGGTTACGCCCTGTGCCGGCGTTGGTGCAGCTGAGGCAGAGCCACCGGTAGCTAAAAGAGAGTTAAAAATTAGATATTTATATTTATTTTACAAGTTTAAAAGCTCATCCACTTACCATTCTCTTTGCTTTTCGCCAGAGGATCTGTGCTGTTTTCATCGGCACCCTTGGCCGCTGTTCCCAACGCTGGCTCTGTGGCCGTCTCTGGCTTGCTGGCTCCCTTGATGCCGGTGGCCGTGGCTCCTGTGGCACTCGTGCCTGTGCTGGCCTCCGTTGCCGGATTGCTGGCCGTCGCACTGGCTGGTGTATGCCCTGCCGTGGCTGCCACTGTGGCGGCTGCTGTTCCTCCGGTTGTGGTTGTTGTTCCTCCTCCTCCGGCTGCTGCTGCTGCTGCTGCCTCGTCTTCGGCTGCCTTGTTACTCTTGGCAGCAGCCTCGCTGCTTGCTGAGATCTCTGATGGTGTGGCGGCTGCTGCTGCTGCAGCGTTTGTAGATGCAGGTGTAGGGCCGCCTGTGGCTGCAACGGCTGTTGTGGCCACTGTGGAGGCATTCTTATCGCTGGTTACAGTCTTGGCCGTTGCTGTCGCTGCCTCAGCAGCCGCTGCCTTCTCCCCTGCTGTTGTTGCAGTTGTTGTGGCCGTTGTTGTCGTCGTCGTGGACGTCGCTGTACTTGCTACTGCCGCCGCTGCTGCTGCTTGTGCCTGTGCCGCTTGTGCCTGTGCCGCTGCTTGTGCTGCCGCTGCTGCCTGCTTGGCCACCTTCTCGCCAGCTGCCGAGGCTTCCACTGCCTTGGTGGCTGCACTTGCCTTCTCCGCGGCACTCTCAGCCGCCTTGGCCGCATCCGCGGCTGCCTTCTCCGCCACACGTTCTCGTTCGGCCGCTCTTTCCGCCCTTTCACGTTCGGCCACGGCCGATGAACGATTGCCAGACTTTTGTTGCTGTTCCCGCTGTAGGCGCGTCATAACGCCGGTGGTCATCGAATCAATGATGCACTGCGGCTGTGCGGCCTGAGCCTTGGCCGGATTGCGAGAGCTGCGCGTACGCTGGCGGGATTTGCGCAACAGCTGCTTGTAGTTCTCCGTCTTCTTGCTGAGGTAGTAGTAGCGGACACAATCCTGCGGCGATTTGCGATCCAAACTGGCGGCAATGGCGCCAAAGTTCTTCGGATGCTGCAAATACTTCTCCTTGAAGGTTTCCTTCTCCCCCGCTGTCCACATATTGAGAGCCTTGCGTTGCTGATGCTCTGCCATCATATCCTCAATGCGTCCATTCTCGTTGTGATAGGCGCAACGCCGCTGCCGATTGTCGTACATTAGCGGGGGTATGACGGCATATGAACGCATTTTCTTATCCTCAAGAGCTTGCTCCTGCAGTCCATCCATAATCTCTTCGAGATCCGCTTCGGATTTGATGCGCGAACCCACACGATTAAAGCGCTCCTTATCCTCGCGCTGTTTACGCAACTCCGTGAAGGCTTTCTCAAAGAACTCACGATTCTTGGCCTCGCGTGCCTTCCGCTTGGCACTGGCCTCCATACGCTCACAGCGTCGCTGCCAATCGGCCTGATCCTTGGTGTATTTCTCCACCAGACCCTGATTATGCAGCCAGCGTTCAGCCTTTAGCTTTTGTATGTGCAGCAGGAGAGGGGCACGAACTTGACTCTGATGGTGGTGCATAAGCACGCTTAAAGCCTCCACATCCACGGGTTGATTATAAAGAGGAAGCCAAGGTCGTAGGCTGGGCGGCTTGGACGACGTCGTCGTTGTTGCTGTTGCTGTTGCTGCTGTTGCTGTTGCTGCTGTTGTTACTGCAATCTGCAGCAGCTTGGAATGTTGGTCATGGGCCGTCTTTCTATTGGCCGCATAGATCTTCTCTGCTAACATTTGGCCACGCCAGGCCAGCTCCACAACTTCATCCTGTTCATTATTATTATTATTATTGTTGTTGCTGTTGCTGTTGTTGTTGTTGTTATTGTTTGTATTATTATTGTTGTTGTTTGTAACGACATCCTTGGCTGCCTTTTGCTGCTTTGCCAATGCTGCCTCCTCCATGAGACTCTTCTCCTTTTTACGCAACGTCTCCATTGTGGTCTCCGCGGATTTGATGTCATTGTCCACTTTTTGGATTTTCATAAGCAACTCCTCCTTGGCGCTGGTCCTACCACGCTCCTCGATGGCATTATCGCTGGGCAGCGTTGGCGAAATGGCTTCCACCTTAAAAATTTTTGAAAAAGTTTAAGTTTTCAAGGTTTAACTTTTAGAATTTCATTCCAAACTCACCTGTGGATGATAGGCCTCTGTGCTGCTGGCAGCACTTGCTCCTGCAATCACATGGCTGCTGCTGCTGCTACTGCTGCCGCTGCTGTTGCTTGAACCCGCCGTGGATACAGTCACCGTTCCTACTCCCAAACTGCTGCTCACCGCTGAAGTTGAAGCTGAAGCTATAGGCTTTCTACTACTTTGTGCAACAGCTAGTTGCTGCAACTGCTGCAGCTGCTGCTGCTGCTGCTGCTGCTGCTGCTGCTCTTTCTGATGATGATGATCCCGCTGCTCTCTCTCCCTCAACTGATGCTTCTGCTCCCTGAGATACAGCATCTGCTGCAGTGGATCTGATCTCTGATGCAAAGCCAACTCCCTTACATGCTGCAACTCTCTTAGCTGCTGCTGCTGCTGCAATTGCTGCTGCAACTGCTGCTGCTGTTGCTGCTGTTGCTGTTGCGGCAGTGTATCCACTTTAAGCTGTGTGCGACAGAGATCAATGTGGCTTTGACGACTGCTATTCAGCTGTTGCGCTGGCGAGGATCTTTGCTGCTGCTGCTGCTGCTGCTGTTGCTGTTGCTGCTGCTGCTGATGCTGAGGATGCTGTGGCGGTGGCAGGTGATTCATTGAACTGGCGGCATTGGCATCGCTTAAACGCTGCTTCTTGTACGGCTGCTGGCCACCAGCACTGCCGCCGAATGGCTCAGAAGGAGGATGTTGTTGCTGCTGCTGCTGTTGCGGGGGAATTTGCAATTGCTGACGCTGAATCACCGCACCGGCAGCCACCGCAGCCGCTGTGACATTGGTCAGGTACTCGCTGGTATACTGCAGGGCCTGCGAGTGGGGTATCAGAATGCCCCGATTATTGACCATTATGCGGCTGCAATTATCCCCAGCAGATGAGGCTGCTCCCTGTTGTTGCTGCTGCTGCTGTTGCTGCTGCTGCTGCTTCTGTTGCTGGGAGGGATTACTATTTGGTTGGCTGGCATAATGGGGCGCGGCTTCCATAACGAGAACACCGCCGGACTGCGACACTTGCACCACACTGCCGCCGGGCGGTGCAGCTCCTCCACTTTGACTTCCGCCGCTTCCACTTCCTTGACTTGAATTGGAACCTTGGCCAGGCGCAGTTGATGATTTCCCCGCTGCCGCAGACACTCTTTGATATCCCGGCATTTGCTGCTGCTGCTGTTGCGCTTGTTGCTGCTGCTGCTGTTGCACCACCTGCTGCGTGAGATGCGTGAGACGCGTGTAGGGTGTCTCACGATAGGTGGGCGTCGGGGCAATGCTATAGGCCCGATCGAATCGATGCTGCGGTGGCGGTGGCGGGTAACTGTTATTGACGGACGCACTGTTGCTGCTGCCGCCGCCGCCGCTGCTGCTGCTGCTGCTGCTACCTCCGCTGCTGCTGCTGCCACCGCTTCCGCTGCTGCCGCAACTTCCTCCTCCACTGCCGCCGCTAGGATTTCCAGGACGAGGTGGCGACAATGGACTGGCTCCTGTTCGCTGCTGCTGCTGGTGTTGCTGGTGCTGTTGTTGCTGCTGTTGCTGCTGCTGCTGCTGTTGGTGGTGGTGGTGATGCTGGCTGGCAAACTGCTGCTGTTGCTGTTGGCTTGTCGGAGGCGCTTGCTGCTGCTGCTGCTGCTGCAGGTGGCCCAGGTGCTTGGCATACTGCGTCTGCTGCTCCAGAGCCCTGTACGACCAGTGGGGGCGAAAGGAGAAAGAAGAAAAGAAAGAAAAACACAGAAACAGATTATTAAAATATTGTTTAAATTGGAAAGTTTTAAGACTATAAAGCAAAGAAAAGCTAAGGAAGGAATGGAAATCTATAAAAAATGGTGGTTAAAAATCTTCACGTTTACTGGTTAATTGTAAATATTAATTTTCCTAATTTTTGGGGATTTTAATATTTATTTTTTAATATTTTTAATACAATACTTGGTTAAATTTTAAGTTTAAATCAAAATGGAACCCAAGGAAAAATAAATTTCCAAAATATACCTAAATATACCAAAATATTTCCAAGTATACCCCAAAATATACAAGAATATTCCAAAATATAAAAAAATATACCCAAATATACCCAAGTATACCCCAAAATATAACAGAATATACCAAAATATACCAAAATATACTCAAATATACCCAAATATACCTTAAATATACCCTAAATATACCCTAAATATACCCTAAATATACCCAAATATACCCAAAATATACCAAAATATACCAGAATATACCAAAATTTATTTATCCTAAATACGAGCTAACCAAACCACGTTTACAATCGAATTTTTATTTTGTGACTTTTTTATATTGTTTATTAATTAAAAACTTTATATTCGGTTTATATATTTATTTTTTATACTGTTTTTTTATTATATAAAATGTTATAATATTATTATATTATATTTTATATTAATTATTTTCATATTATTATGGCTCAAAATTACAAAAACGTGAATCTTTTCATTTCACCCTAAAATATCCTTAATATTCTGTAATTTATAATCTTTAATAATAATTTAACTAAAGAAAATTTTATATTTATTAACATTCCAGACTCTCAATAATTTATAGCTTTAAAACAAACCAGAAAATTAAGAGCTTTCAATTTTATGCAATTTTAATTCAAAAATAGGGAAATTAAAAATATTATAAATGAATCTTAAGAGCTTTCAATTTTATGCAATTTAATTTAAAAAAAATATTGATATTAAAATTAAATAAATTATTAAAACAAAAATATTATATTAAATAAAAAATATATATTAAGAATTTTAAATTTTTTGCTATTTACATAAAAAATATTGAAATCAAAATCAAATAAATTAATAAAAAATATTTAAAAATAAGCTCAAATCAGGGATTTTATTTTCCAGTACAAAAAAATCCTGGTAAATTAAGTTTTTGTTAAATAAAAGCCATAAAATGCTTCAATAATACAAAATAAAATTTTTAAATTATTTCTAATGGTTTTCTATATATTAAAATCTCAAATATAAACCAATTATCATTACTTTCATAAACCCCATAAAATATCGATAACCTTGACCTGCTTAAGGAAATTCCTAAAAGAAATCTGGTTCGTTGCAGATTTCTTCTGAAATCTACAAAACTAAGGATCGTCGACCCTCTTTTTATAGTTTGCGAATTTTCCATTTTCAGATGAGCTTTACAAAGTGGAACCAACTGCGGCTTGACCCAGTTTTTCTAGCGTTTATTTTTTTTTTTTTTTATATACATTTTTCTTTATTTTTTTTTAATCCCAGATAATCGGATGATCACATCGCCGCATATATCTGCATAATTCGCTTCATGTGCTATACATACATACACCTACGAGTATTATTATTACAATAACGGTTGATTTACCGACTCTATTATTATTATTCCTCTTTTTTTTTTTGCTTTATTTTTGTTTCCATTTTTTTTTTATTCTTGTTTATTGGGGACACAAACCCCAAAAAAAAAAACCCCGGCCGGTAAATAGCTCTTATTCCTACTGGAGTGAGTGAGAGAGGGCTACTAAGGCTAGTTCGAACCGGGTTTGAAGCCAATTGGCCATCTCTGTCGTTTTCATGATGCGCCATGTGCTGCTGTGCTGTGCGTTCGATGTTCAAGTTGCAACTGAGCACGTTTGATGTTGCAGGCGAACCGCAACTGCAACCGCGTGGGCAGAGGCGCGAAGCGCAAGACGTCAACGGCAGCAGAAGCAGCGACAGAGGCTACAATGGCTGGACTAAAAATTAGGCATACTCGTGAGAGTAAAACTATGCAAAACTCGTTTAGTTAATTAATTAAATTTATTTTCTAAATTTTCTGGAATTTTCTCTAGATTTTCCCGATTTTTTAAATACAAATTAATTTCATTCTTACATTTTCTTAGATTCTTTTTTTATTAACGTGCGACGCGTTTGACCCCATGACGGCGACGCACCTCTGCCGACTTCTCTGCCAACGTCGAGACACAACCACAGGCTCTTCGTTTATTAATTCATTAAATATTAAAGACCAACGGCGACCTGGGTGCGACAGAGGCAATGTTGCCAAACTTCAAACGCTAAAAATATCTTCTTTTTAATTTATTTATTATTATTTTTCTTAAATAAAATAGAGGGGAGAAAACAAAAACAAAATCAAATTCAAGGCAGAAAAGTGGTCAGAAACGAAAAGATAATAAAAGCTTGGAGAATGATGGACACAAAATATCATCAATCATGAATGAGAATCCATTAAAAAATCAAGAATAAAGAAATAAAGAAAAAATTAAAGTTTGGATTTGGATTTTAAATTGAATTTTTAGTTATTTCTCAGGTATTTCAGTTAAGAAACCGATTTTATTTTAATAATTCCTTCCATCTCTCTTTTCCTTCTTCTCTTTGTTCTGTTTAATGACTCATTCATCATCAATATTATTATTTTTCCCTTTTTTTTATAATTCAGCTTTTTGTTTGATTTTCTAACCTTTCATCGAGCTTTATTATTATCATATTTTCCTTGTTAGCTTTTATTTTTGGTATTCTGATATAGATTTCTGATATAATACCGTTATAATAACATTTTCTTTTTGTCTTCTTTTTGCCTTTAAGTATCTCTTTGCCACTCGGCGGCGGCAGCTTTATTTGTGAACTGTAAACTTTGACTTTTTCGCTGCTTCTTGAAGCTTTTCGCTTGCATTTCTCTATTTCCTCTTTCCTTTGTGTCTTAGATGTTTATATGTATGTATTCCCTTTGACCTTGCCTTAAAGTTCTGATATTTCCTTTTCCCATTTCCTAGTTCCTATTTCCTATTTCTTGTACTTATTTTTCCCTTATTTATATATAAACTGAATTTTAAATTAATTCCTAAATTAATCCCTATATCTCTTTCTTCTTCTTTTTCTTCTTCTTTTTCTGTTCCCCATTTGGACTTTTTGGAGCTTTATATAAGCTTGGACTATACATTACTTTATTTGTCGTCTCCTTTTCATTCTTTTATTCCTTTGCCTTTGCCTTATTTGTTATTGTGTGTGTATATACATACACGTGTACATATGTATATATATTTATTCATGTTTGTGTAGATGTATTACCTGGAATGAAAGAGAGAGAGAAAAGGTACAAGTTAGTAATTGTGGCAAATGTAATGTAAGATTTAATACAAATTTATATTTAATTTTAGCTTAAAAACTATTTAAAAGGCCATTGTAACATTTTCCAACTTCATGTTTCATTATTTAAAACATTATCTTTTGCTTATTTATACTTTAGTATGTTTTTCCCTAATTTCCTAATCATTATTCATCATCTCCTTATACATTATCTTTAAAAATGTATCTCTTTCCTCGTTTTAATCCTCTCTTAGTGCTTTTACTTCTGGTACTTTCCTCTCCATTCTCTCTCTCTCTCTCTCTTCCATATTTATTTTGGCCTTAAAGTTTGCAACAACAAAAATAATTTAAAATATGCAGCTTGAAAATTCGTTTGAAAACAAGCTGCAGTTAGAAAGAGATGGAAGAAGTTGCAAATATATATATAAATATACATACATAGTCAGAGAGCAAGAGAAAAAGACCTGGAGCAAAAGCGACAGAGAGAGAGAGAGCACACATGTACCGTTATGTGCGCAGTAAGTTATGCACATACAACACACACATATGTACATCTATATACATCACACACACACACACACACATGGGGCGAAAACAGCATCCATTTGCCACCCATTTTGCCCGCCCGCTTTATCATCATCATCATCATCTTCTGCCTCTTCTCCGGCTTTTGCTTTTGCTGCTGCTTCTGCTTCTGCTGCCTCTCCTCTTCTTCTTCAGCCACGCCTTGTGTCTGTGTCACACACACACACATATATATATAATTATAATATATAATACTATATCAACTATATACATCCATATGTGCATCATACATATATACATATATAACATACATACATATCTAGAACAGCAAAAATAAAAGAAAAACTAACAGAAAAGCAAATACAGGCGTAGCTCAAGCAAAAGCAAGAATGCAAAAAAGAAAATGCTAGAAAAGCTAAATTCTTCTATGCCAAGAATAAAAGGAGGAGAATCAAGAGAATCAAAAGAAGGCAAAGCACAAACAAAATTTAAAAAAAAGTAGATATTACTTAAAATCTAAAATACTTTAAAGAAATTGTAGTTCTTTCTTTCTAGCATAAAAAATATCATTGCATACTTTTTGAGATATTTAAAATTGCCAAAAATCTGAAAATTTAGAATTTAAAGCACAAAAAAATAAATAAAGGGAAAGAGGTGGAGACAAACTGGAAAAAAGAAGGGTAATTGGGTGGCTCCTGTTATTTTTTGCTTGCTTATTCCTATCTGCACATTTTCCTTTGGGTTTTAGGTTTTTTTGTTGTTATTTTTCATCCCACTTTACCCACTGAATTTTGCAGTTCTTCTCCTCGCTCATTTTCCGCATTTTTCCCGCTCTCTCTCACACTCGCTCCCTCTCTTTCTCTCTCTCTCTCTCCAGTTCTTGTTTTGCACTTTTGTGCTTGCCTGCTTTTAGGCGCTAAAACTTTTCGCTAATGCCAGAGCGAGATGGCGTCCAACTTTACAACGTCCTTTGCTATCTGTGTCTCTCTTCTACAACCCATACCTTCAAAGCGTTGAGCGTCCTTCACCCCCTCCTCATTCTACCTCATTCTATACACCTCCTCCTCCACCTCCTTGTCTGTCTGTGTGCCATTAAATTCGTTGGAAATTTAATTTGTGCTCGAGACAAGAAAAGACACACACACACACAGACACACACACAGAAAGAGATATACAGAGAGGGAGAGAGATGGCAACAAAGAGACAAAGAGAGGGTTATAGGAAGATGCATCAGCTGTTTTTTCGAGCCGGAAAATGCCAACTTTTGCGACTTTAATACCGGCTAAAATAGTCAACTAGGGAAAACTCAAAGCCAGGGGGACGACTCTCTGGAATTATAAATTATTTAAGGTCCTTTAAGAGGAAAAAGAGTACTAAACCAAATGAGTATCTATTATTTATTTTGGTATTTTTAAATTAAAATCATATTTTTGGTATTTTTAAATTTAAATCCCATTTTTGGTATTTTTAAATTAAAATCATATTTTTGGTATTTTTAAATTTAAATCCAATTTTTGGTATTTTTAAATTAAAATCATATTGGGTGTTTTTAATTAAACTGAAAATTAAATTCAATATTAGGATACAAATTTAGTGCTAATAAGGTTAAAAAACCTCAAAAAAATGGAAGGATTTCCTTTTTTTTGTATTTATTTTAATAAAATACTGGATTGTATTGTATTATTAATTTTCTAGTATATACTACACTATTTTAACTCTCATATTCATTAATTTTAATGTAATATTTCCTATTTTTAAAGAAACATTTTCATAAAACTCACTTAGTCAACCTATAAAAAAAAGTTGTGTTATTACTTTAATAATCCATTAAATAATCAATAAAAAAAATTAATTAATATGCCACGTAACAAGCAATAAAAATTAAATAAATGATCTATTAGTGGACACTTGAAAAGCAAAATAGCTTTGTTTAGCTTCCCAATCGAAATGGTGATTCATTTTCCTAATCACAATCGCTTTGTTCGATCAACGGAGTCAGTTAATCGATTAAATGTAGCAGCAAATCGAAGCAATAATCAAAGTAAACGTTGTCTCAGGATGTTATCATCAGGCCTCTGCCTGCTCTATGTATATATATAGGGAGAGAGGGTATTTATTTCCTATAGACACTAGACACTATCTATCAATCGATCTATCAATCTTATGAATGTCACTCGAAACACTCACAGAGGGACAAGGCAAACCCAGGAGACACTTGAATATTAATGAGCTCGAATTGCACATTTGCATTTAGCCACACATTTAGTTTGTAGCGATGAGTTATCATCTCTCTCACCTGTCACACCTGCTGCTAACTGTAGCTGCCCACCTACTAAATTATAGCAAAAATAAAAAACCATAAAAACAGAAACAAAAAAAAAACAGCAGAGAGAACGGGTTGTTAAGTTTGTGGAAAATAATGCAATAAAAAAAATCACAAATGACTCATGACACTCACATATGGGGAGAGACCATTCATTCATTTAGATTAGTGTTTTTATTATTATTATTTTTATGACAGGGAAGGGGGCGTACATTGCCCTTTCTCCCTTCCCCTTCTCTGTACTCTTTACTATATCTGCTATAATATATACAGGGCTCTATTTGTTATCTAAAAACATCTACAACCAAATATATTTTTGGTAATATCGCAAAAACTATAAATAGTTGTCAGAGTTATCACAGCAAACATTGAATATATATTTTATAATATTACTTTAAACCTTTAAGATCTCTGGAATTGTATGCAGGTGCTATTACTGTCTTGTTATGATCATGAAAAATATACTTTATACTTAAATTTTACTGCTATTTCTCTAATTTTATTATATTTAATCAAAAAACCATTCAAGGTATTCAAAAAAAGATGTACTATGTAAGGGGTAAATAAGATAATAAAAAAAAAGATACAAATTCTATATGTAATATTGCATTATCCAATTTCATGGCTAAAAAAGAGGAAAACAACAAACAGCAAATTAGGCAAATTGTTATTTTCTTTGTGCTCTTTTATTTTTATTTCTTCTTTAAATTTGTTTGTTTTTACTACTTTTTATTCCAGCTGTTTTTACAGCTGTTCTGCCATATCGTTTTTTATTGTCATTTCAGCCAGTCACTCAGCAATTTTTGCCTTGGGAACTCGACCGGGTCTTTGTTCTCTCTTTTTTTCTGTTGTTTTTATAATTATTATAACTATTATTTCAGGTATATACAACTAGTATTTCATTTCATAAGCAAAATCAGCTTCTAGAACTTGCAGAAAAACAATCAATCAATCGAATTACAAAATTTCAGCAAAACTACAAAAAGCAAAACATCAAAAGTAGAATTTTAAACACAACCTTCCTTTTTAGGGTCAATTCCAACTTAAAACCCAAGATCAAACATTGTGAAAGATCTTTTACTACAAAAAACTAGACAAAATAAATAAAAATAAAACCATACATAGTATTAGCAACATTGCCACCAACTTGCAAATTTTCACATCAAGTTGCGAAAGCAATTTCCTGTCCACACACTAAAAGATACAAAGAATCCGGATGAAGGCAGACGGACAGACGGACGGACGGACGGACGGACACTCGGTTCGTACGATCATCATAATGGCACCACCACCAACCCCACATCTCCACTGCTTATTTTCCTAGCTGTACATTGAACTTTTGCCAAACACATGGCTTTCGAAATAGTAAGAAAAAAACAACACTATAACTCACTAAATATAGATATAGGAATATATATATATATATATATATATATTTATATATGGGGGAAAGGGTTGAAGCGGTAAAAGGGGGGAGGAGGAGATTAGGTGCGATTTATGGCCAGCCAGTCAGCGTTGTTCGCATGAAACTCTGGCCTGGACTGCAAAGGTTTCATAAACAATTGATAGAGGAACCGAAAAACCCCATAAAAAACACACACGAAATCCAAGTGTAAACGCCAAACGGAATGTGTGTGTGTGCACAGTATTAGAGACGTACATATATCGAGAGGAAAAGTGCGATATGATATTCTCACAGAAATATAGAATTCAATTTAAATAGAAAATATTGAATACTAATGTAACACTCATATTAAAAATATTGATTTTATTAAAAGCTTTGATTTATCGAATTTTGAAAAACTGAAAAACATTTAATGTATTGTAAAAATATCTATACTATCGAAAAATTTGATATATCGATTTTTTAAAGAGTGCAAACATTTTATTTATCGTTACAATTTCTTTATAATCGAAAACTTAGATTTATCGAACTTTTAAAACTAAAAAACAATTGATGTATCGTAAAAATAAATATACTACCGTAAAAGTATCCATATTATCGAAAACTTTGATATATCGATTTTTTAAAGAGTGCAAAAATATTTTATATATCGTTAAAATTTCTATATAATCGAAAACTTACTAAATATATTTTATTTGTTTTCTTCATTTGGGTTTTAAAACTCTAGTTATTTCTTTATTTATTTTGTTACTTGCTTTGGTAATTTATACAATAAATATATGTAAAGTTTAAAAATCAGCAAACTGTTGTTTTTTTCTGTCGTTAACTTTATTAAAGGTTTATTTGCAATATCCATTCTGACATTTTTTGAATATTCAATTCACTGCACTTTAAAAACCTAAGCATGTTGCATTTAATATCAAAATATAGTTTATAAATTTTGTATTCTCCTATTTTATTCATTGATTATGGATGTATTTTCCCCCCACAGTGTGTATAAGTGTGTGTGTTTGTTTTTGTAGTTAACGGAAACGAGGGAAAAAGGTACAAAGTTGTCCTATCTAATCTGGGTTGTAAAAAAAAAAAAAATAGGTAAAAAAAAACGTTGCCATGCATCACCACACAATAAATAAACCGCTCTCTCTATCTTTTCCACTCTGACGATCTCAACGGAAAAAAATGCGCGCCAAAATGGGGCCATGAATTAATCGGTTTTTGTTGTTGCTTTTCTTTTGATTATTATTATTATTATTATATTATTTAGTAATCTAATCGCGGAAAGCAGAACGACGAACAACAAGGGAATGCCGTGTAAAATAAATAAAAAATAATGCACAATAAAAGTCATAAACCTTATCGCTGTTTAATAATCTGAAGGGAAGATTAATGCGTGTGTGTATTTATGTTCGAAACAGGAACGTGACATTGGTCAAACAGAGAGTATATTGGTGTCGTTATCAGTATGTCGTGGACGTTATCACAAGCGATTGATTGACGGATCCAACCAACGACGACTACGACGATTGGACGATTGCGGAAGAGGTAACAACAAGGTAACACACAAGGTATCAATAATCAATGGAGGGAAAAATTATATATATCAAAGATAAGTAGTTCTAAAAACAAAAAAGGCGGTCATAAAGGTAGGTCAAAGACAGGTGGCAATTAAGAATAGATCTAAAGTCTTAAAAAGTCTCTATAATTTGATATCAACAATCACAAAGTAATCACATTTCTAGTCTTTATTTTCCCAGTTGCTTTTTTCTTTTTAATAACAATATTTATATTACTTTCCTTAAACAACTTTTGCTTATTGAAATTTAGCTCTCTTTTCAGTCTAGAATAACGACGACAAAAGTACGCAATATGATGACTGCTGACGCTTGATTCTAGAATTCAACACAAAGCCCCTGCCCCGATCGAAGTCAATAAAAATATAATTTTTTTGACAAGGGGTGAGGGGGGAGAAATAATGCCAGCAAAACTTATCAAAAATTCAATAGGCAATCATCATCAAAAACGAATAAGGAATGAGAGAAGCCGGAAAAGTTTCCGATGCGCTTGGGAATGTGAACAAATGTTGGTTGGAGTCGTAGTCTTTTGTCTTTTCTCTATGATTAACTGTGGTAAAGGAACCCATAGGGTTACATGTATCAAGAATTCAGGGAACTAGGAAGAGAAATTTAATCGACAAAAATGGATTTTAGGAATTTTTAAATACTGCAAAACATTTAAATATATCATAAAAATTTCTATACTATTGAAAACTTGGATCTATCGAATTTTTAAATACTAAAAACATTCCAATTTGTTATTTAAAAATCAATATTACCAGAAACTTTGATGTATTGAATTCTTATACAGATACTGTAGTTTTTTTACTACAAAAATCATTGCAGTCTAATGAAGCTCTTAATACAATGTTATTTATTTTTAAAACTTGGTTTGGGCATCTTTAAAATCGATTTATCGATTTATCGATTTAACAAGGCTAGCTGAATAATCAATAAGTAACCTTAAAGTCGCGATTATATTGAAAAATATATATTTAAAAGCTTTTTCTTGTGTTTAGTGACTCATATTTTAATTCGAGATTTCCTTGGGTTTATTTTAAGGATTTTTAAGGGAATTATTTATGGTCCTTAAGGTTTGATAGGGAATTATTATGACTCATATTTTAATTCGAAATTTCCTTAGGTAATTATTGGGTTAATTTTAAGGGTTTTCAAGGGTATTTTATGGTCCTAAGGTTTGATAGGAAATTATTATGAAAAATATTATTAAATTTTTTAGATTTTTGCTTTCTTGTTACTCCTCTTTAATTTTCTAATAGATTTTGATATTTTTTGAACTTATTTTGCTTATTTTCTATAGTTGTCTCTGTATATTTTTTGTATCTTAGTCTCGTCGTATACTTTCTTTGTATCTTTGCCTATGTATCCCTGTATCTTTGTCTCTTTATCTGTAAAACTTTGTATCTTTGCCCCTAAATCTTCTACTAAATCTTCGCTCTGTCTCTGTATCTTCGTATCTATGTCTCTAAATCTTAATATCTTCGTTTCTATGTCTCTGTATCTTTGTATCTTTGTCTCTATGTCTCTGTATCTTTGTATCTTCGTCTCTATGTCTCTGTTTCTTTGTATCTTCATCTCTCCATCTCATCATACCGTCTGTCTGTTGGCTGTCTCAACTATCTTGCTATCTCTGTCCATCTTGGGGTCGTTGCAGTGCAAAACTATAGTTGAAGGTGATTTCATAATGAGTGCTTTTCCTCCGCTTTTCCGCCGTTTCCCCATCCCCCCCTCCTCATCTATTTGCCACTTCTCGTCGTCTCTCTATTTCTCTCATTCTCTTTTTCTTTCTGTTTTATTGTTATTTTTGTTGTTTTCTTTTTTTCCTATTATTTCTTTTTTTTTCTTTGGGGCCGCTGCACTTTTTGCATTGTTTTTGTTATTGCGCTTTTGCAAAAATAGACATTGTCTGGACGTCGACGTCGACGGCGGCGCTGACGGCGACTGCGGCAGCAGCGACCGCGTCAATTGTTAATTATACTTGGCTTTTCTCTCGCTTTATTTTATTTTTGTCGTGTTTGCCTGCTTTTTCCGTTTTCTTTAATTATATTTCATTACGTATGTGCATTTTATTGGCATTTTTTATGTGTGTGTGTGTGTGTGTGTGTCTGTGTCTGGGTTTTTTTTCTGTTTCGTTTCGGTTGCCCCCTTTCCCCCTCCCCCTCACCATGGCGGGGCACCTCTGCAGACTGCACTTCCCCAATGCGATTTATTATTGGGATAGGTCATAAGTTGGATTTACTATATGTATTTCCCCCACACAAGTCAAAAAAGAGCTTCGATATATCATCAAATAACCTATCAATAATTTTGATAAATATTTTCAAGATCTTAGGAGACATTAATTGAACTTGATTTCATTTTGGAATAGATCATAAATAATTACAAATGTTATACCCGACAAAAATGACAATATACAAATAAATGTATTTAAATACTTATCGAAATAATCGTTTAAATATCGAAAAATAACCCCTCTCTAAACAATTACATTTTTTAAGTTCACTTGAAAGGAAATATAAAGAGGAATATCCAAAAATAGCCATCGTATACTTTATTTTTCAATAGATCAAATAGATCACCGATTCCCTACACAACTTATCGATTAATTTCTATTAGGAGACATTAATTCAACTTAATTTCATTTTGGAATAGATTATATATATGGGATTTATATTACCAAATGTCTTTACCAACTCAAATGACTATTATATATATAAAAAAAACCATAAATTTATATGAATACTTATCGAAATAATCGTTTGAAAATCGAAAAGTAACCCATTTCTAAACAATAACATTTTTAAGAGCACTTGATGGAAGGAAATATGAAGAGGAATATCCAAAAAAGGGCAACGTATACTTTATTTTTCAAAAAACAAATAAATCACGGAATTCCTACACAACTTATCAATATTTTCGATTAATCTCTTATATCTGCATTTTAAATATAATCCAATAATAAATACAATATTTAAGCTCTTAGACTTGTGGTAAAATTGAGAAGTATTCACATCCCTTGATGTATATTTTTTGTCCTATGCAATCCTGTTTTATAATTAGAAAATAAACAAGTTCTTCCCCTCCTTTACATTCCAAAAGCTAATAAAAATTGTACTTTTGAGCTTTGTAAATATTCTAGAATATTTATCAATAACCTTGCTGTTGAATTAGAAATTGAAAAAGACAAATAAGTGCGCGTGTGTTCATTTCCCTTTCTAAAAGCATGATTGAAATTCTTATGCAACCGAAAGTCATACAATTTCTGTTCACAGTTAAAATATATTATGTAATTTGCTACGTAGAAATGTGTTTTGTTTAACGAAAATTGTTTTTAAGGTCGAGAAATGAAAGTCAATTGCAAAAACCATATGGAAATAATATTTAAAAATTGTTCTCGTTGTGAGCAAAAATTTTAATCGATCGAAAAACTTTCCATCAAGGCGAAGTTCAAATTGATTTACAATTCCCCGAAAAATACACACAACAGTCCTCAATTCCCAATTCCCTTCATTCTCATTCCTCCTCCTCCTGCCTCCTCTCTAAATTCCCAAAAAACTTTTGCAGCAAAAGGAAAACTTCTTCCGTCCCCGCCCCCTTCTTGAAATATTCAAAATAGAAATTCCAAACTTTTTGCTAAAAGTTACAAACTACGAAATAGTTGGCGGCAAGAGAGAGAGAGAAAAAATATATAAAACAGAAAAAAGGGAAAAGGGAAAAGCTAACAACTGAAAATGGGCGAAAACTTTTTTTCTTCTTTTTTGAATGAATTTTAAAGACGGTGTGGGAGGTGATGGCGTTTCTTTGTTTATTTTTATAGCTGCATATTCGATAACAAAGGGGGTACGTACTCCTCCTCCGCCTTCTCCTCAAGATACACACAAAGGCACGCACGCAGATACAGAGATACAGATACATTTGTATCTCCGAGTTAGCTATGACTTTTCCATTATTTATTTGCTCCGGCGCGCCACACAGTATCAAAATGTGCATAAAAAATGTAAATATAAACTTAACTGAGACTGAGACACCTCTGGTGATGGCTCTGGCTCTATTTCTTCGTCTCCTATGAATCTAAACATCCTTCTTTTTTGGAATTAATATCAATGTATAATTAGCAATATCAAAAGAGATAATCCTAGGGTTTATTTATTTGAAATTGAAGTTTGGTTGTTCAAGAAACTGGAGCTATGAGTCAGCAGGAAGTGGGGCAACCTGATTTTATTTGTTTATAATCGAAAAATGAAAGCTTAGTTAATATTTAGTTATTTATTAGTTAGTTCTGAAAATATTATTACCAAATATTAAGCATATATTTCTAAAACTGCTTTAGAATTTCAAATTTCAGACAATATTTATTGTTTTATTTCAAATGAATATTCATAGTATTCAGAAGAAAAATATTACAAATAAAAACCTCAAAATAAAACAAATATCATTAAAAATTCACTATAAATGTTTCCAATTTCATATTATTTTAGTTTATTACAAAATTTAATACAATTTCGAGCTCTTAAAATAGCAAAGTAAATAAATAAATATAATATAAATAAAATATAGAAAAATATTACAAATAAAACCCTCAAGATAAAACAAAAATCATTAAAAAATCACTATAAATGTGTCTAATTTCATAATATTTTAGTTTATTACAAAATTTAATACAATTTCGAGCTCTAAAAATAGCAAAGTAAATAAATAAATATAATATAAATAAAATATAGAAAAATATTACAAATAAAACCCTCAAAATAAAACAAAAATCATTAAAAATTCACTATAAATGTGACTAATTTCATAATATTTTACTTTATTACAATTTACTACAATTTCGAGATCTAAAAATAGCATCCCCCCCTTCAAATCACAATCATGGGTTAAAAATGGCACACGAAAACACACGCAAAGAAGCAACGGCGAAATGGAAAAATAAAAGTCGGCGGAAAATATAGACTTTGGGAGAAAAAAAGGGAGAGGGCCAAATACCATATCGACAAATGACTGACAAGCAAAACCATAACAACAACAACAACAAAAACAGCAACATCAATGACACACACACACACACACATAAACAATTATGTGTGTGAGTGCAAAGTGCCGGGTCGATAAACAAAAAAAAAACAACAAAAAAACAGAAAAGCAAGCAGCGCTGCCTGCTCTGCCGCTTCTCTGCCAGCGTCGACAGTGCTGCCAGCTGATAGCGGGCGTCGTCGCGTTTGACTCATTAAATATTTTGCAACCTTGACCGTTCGAAAAAGCGATTAAAAATGTGATGTGTATACGTATTTGTTGTATGTGTGTGGTGTGCGTGTGTGTGACTGACGGTGTGTGTGTGTTTGCCCCTCTTGTGAATGAAACAAAAACTGTTGACATTTTTGCACAAAAATATTAGATGGCAAGGAAGGCAAAGGGGTTAAGAAAAACGATAAATATAAGTAAACGATAAATGAAACTAAGCGATAAATGAAACTAAAACATTAATAAAACTGGCATACAAATAAAAGCAATATAAGTAAAGCAAAAAGAAAGTAAATTTAAATGATAAATATTTAAAAGATAAATACAACTGATAGATAAATAAAACGAACGATAAATACTAAAGCGAAAAACCAAACAAAAACGATAACAAAACAAAAAAAAATAACAAATATTAATAAATATTTATTGCTTGTAAAAAAAACAGATGGCGGCTACTTATAAGACGAAAAGGTATCTTTGTATCGAAATATATCGAAATATATTGAAATATATCGAAATATAGTTAAATATATCGAAATATATCAAAATATATCAAAATATATTGAAATTTATTGAAATATCTCGAAATTCCCATAACTTTCCTACAAAATGTATTATCAAAATGGTAAAAATTACAAATTGAAAAGAACTATAGCATCAATCTATATGAACTTACATTCCAACTACTTTTCCCACTCAATTAGCAACGATTAATTTCGATAAATCCGATAACTAGCTTTGAATTGATTTACAGCCCAAAGAATACAAAAGAGAGTAGAATAAAAGAAAACTAATACCCATTAGGGGCTAAAGTTCACAAAAGAGAGAGAGAGAGAAGAAACGAAGAGAATAGGAAACCAAGCAAGAAGCTTTTTTACCGCTTTACTTGCTTTTCTTGGCAGTTTTTGCCTGGGCTTTCTTTTTCCCTTCTTTTTTGTTCTTTCAACAACACAAAAGAAACTGATTCCGGACTCCCATGACATTCTAATGAAGTTAAATTGCCATTAGGGTGTATCGAGTATGTGTGTGTGTTTCCATTTCCATTTCCATTTCAATTTTGATTTCATTTTCAGTCCAAGTCGAGCATAAATATCTGGGAATCTGAACTAAACTCTCTGTGGGTTGTACAGAAGGAAAAACCGAGTGAAAAAGTAAATACACATATGTGGGTGGTTGAGGGAGTGTCATTAAAAGTCGATTAACAGATGGATTTGCTTCCCTTAACATTCGATTTTGTGGTTACTTTCTGTCTTTCCTTACAAATTTCCTACCCTTGGGCCTGAAATTTGTGGTTTTCTGATGTGAATTCAATGGAAGAGATACCCTTTCTAATGGTTGTTAATAAAACAAAGAATTTTATATAATCTTTATCGATTTCCCAACATTTTAATTAAAATTTTCTAACTGAAATTAGATCAGAATAATTTTAGCTTTTTATATTTACTTATTATCCCTTTTTTCTTTAATTTTTAAGACTTGATTTATATTATCTTGTTGCTAATCTCTCTAGCAGACATCAGCTTTTTATCTTTATACCCCAAAATGACATCAATCACCGAAACTTTTTCCGCAAGAAAAGTTAAACAAAAAAAGACAGCAACGTTTAAATTGCGTTCTAATTTGGCAAACACGACAAAACACAACAAAAAAAATAAAAGAAACAAGAAAAGAAGAAATATAAGAAATTAAACCGAACTTTGGTCAATCTTCTCCTCATTTTAAAATTTAAAAAATGGGTTTTTGGTTTCAAATTTGAACATTTCTTTTACTCTTAATTGCTGTCATTCAAGATAGATATGAAAAAAGAAAGAAAAATGGTAGAAAATTGCAGAAAACAGTAGAAACTGAGGAAAAGGGTTGGCATCATCCCCTTTCCTTTCCTTTCCTTTTATTCTTTCTTTCTCCCTCTTTTACTTTTGAGGAATCGTCATTGTGGCAGGTCAATGGTGTTAAATTACATATAATTATTTTTGTAGTTTCCTTTTGCGCTCATCAGAGGCTCCCCTTCTCCCCATCCTTTTGTGTGTTTCAAGTGCCTTTCCTTCCACTTCCACAAAGCCGCAACTAAACTTCATCATTGTCATTATATAGTCCGTCATCTGTGTGTTTTTATTTGCTACGTTTTCCGGATTTTTTTATTGTATCACCTTCTTCTCCCTCCCTTTTATTTTCCTATTTTTTTGCAATGACTCATTACCCATAAACTGGCGTTGAATGCAAATTATGAAATCAATTCAAATGCAAAATGCTGGTAAGCGATATTTCGCTTTGAAGGTTTCCCCCCAAACCTCCAACAAAGCAAAATAAATGCGGAAACGTGCCAAAGAGGAGACGGAATGTGTTTAATTTCTAGGTAATTACAGGTGCTTTTTTATTTCTTAAATAGCAAGCGGAACACTGGAATGGAACGGAGCAAAAACTGAATGGAATGAGGAACAAATGGAATGGAACGAAATAACAGGGGGAAACAGCTGATCAGAGCCAGGAACATATGGAAATGGCACAAAGAAACGCTGAATGGAATGCAAACTAAGTGAAAATGGAACATAAGAGACAAAGAACAGCTGATTGAAAACGGAAACAGTTGAATGGAACAGCGAACAGCTGATTAGCACTAGGAACAACTGAATGAAACAGAAAGCAATTAAATAAAACATAATTACAGTAAAATGGAAGGGAAAACATGGAAATCTATTTAAATATTTCAACAATTTCATTAAATTATTATTTAATTTTAATTATTTATAATAAATTAACCGAATTCCAATGTAACCTCTCTAAAATTCATATTTAATAAAAATAAAACAAAGAAAATGTTAAATATCTCTCGGCTAACAATTTATAAATTTTCATTTTATTAAAATTCAAAATGATAATAATACAAATCTATTTTTCACGAATACATAATCGTTTTTCTCCCAAGGCCTATTAAAACTCATAAATAAATAAAGTTTATGGCACTTAATAGACTATATCAGGGACACAATAAAAGTATTAGCATAATATTGGAGGTGGAAACTGGTTACCAGTCAAGTAAATGGCATTGAAACAAGCCAAGGTCAGCCTAAGGGTCCTTTGAATGAAACAATTTTTATAAACAAATTATCAATCTTAAGGGGGGATCTTGTTGAGTATTTTTATTGCTTGTATTTTCTTTGTATATTATTTCAAATGGCGTCACCTTCAACTTTATTCTCAAGAAGCATTAATAATAAATCCCCCTTCTCCAATTCTGGTTTATTTCCACCATCACCGCGAAAGAAATCTAATCTCCTGACTTTCCGGGAATTATAATTGAATGGCGGCGACTGGGCGACTGATAAACGAAATCTGAAGTGCCTTCTTTAAATTGCATTCTTTCAGAGCTCAGAAATAAAAGCAAATGACAAATAATCCCCTTCCTCATTAGAAAAATGAGTATTAAAAATAACTAAACTCTATTTTCTCTTTAAAAAAAATATTTATAAATATTATCATTATTCCTGATGGCCATGGAAAATAGGGAAAACTAATACCCCAGCTCCCAGATTATTATTTTCATATTCCTTTCATTATTTGCAGCGCACAAGGATGGCGAAGGAAAATTGCAATTGCGTAAAAACGGAAAAATAATACCCGTAGCGAAGCAAAAAAAAATATATAAATATAGAATGAAGATAAGGCAGAAGGAAACCTTATAATTGATTGAAGGAAAATAAAACCCAGGGAAAGCTTGAACCAATTAGAGGGGGAAAAAATATAAAAAATCGAGCAGAAACTATTGATAGAATTTTTCTAGGAAAAAAGTAAGACAAAATTGCAGGGAAATGAAAGCCAATACTCCATCTTCTCATTCTTTATATATTTTTTATAGCAAGGAAAAATTAATTTCCCAAGAAATATAATACTTGGAAGTACGAAAAAGGAGAAGGATATTTAATGGCTTTTGCAAAAATGTTTTACGGAAAAAATAAAGACATTTATAAAGCCAAGCTTAAAGCGTAAAAATGATATAAAATTTAATAAATTATAGAGCAAAGTTTAAGGCAAACAAAATCAGTGTAAAAATTACAATAAAATGCCAATAACTTTTATAAATTTCGATTGAAATTCCCATTTAAATCCCATTTTAATACAATGACAGTCAGACTTCAAAAGTTGATATATAATTAAAGAAAAATACTGACAAAAAGCTGTAAGGGAAAATGATGTTGATGATATGATTATTGTTCATACAAAAGGAAAACAACAATTCCAACTGACTGCCCAGGAAATTCACACATTCGCTTCACTTTTTCCTTCCACCTCAATGCAGTTAAATGCAATTTGCAACCTTTTTTTATTATTATTATATTTATTGTAAGCAATCAGCAGCAGTCAGTCCAAGGTGAAAAATAATAATTTTCAGCAAAAAGCCTTTAAAAATATTTATATTTTTAATTTTAATTCACAATTATTTGAATTGCCGGTTCAAATATAAATTTTTCATTTTATTTAAATTAACAAATTGAATATGCAGCATGTGAAATGCTAATTGTCATTATTGCCGCCTGGTTAAATCCGATAATGGTGATAATGTTGCTTTTGAGCTTAATTTTTGAGCTAAATTTTCAAAAGAAAATTATTTAAAATATTTAAGAAATATTTAAAGCTTCCAATTTGTTTGTATATTTTTTTTAAGAGAGATAAAGTTTTAAAAAAATATGTAGAAGATATTTTAAGCTTTTTGGGATCTTCTAGAAATTTATTTAAAATATTTAAGAAATATTTAAAGCTTCCAAGTTTATTAAAAATATTTAGAAAATATTTAAAATTTTTTTCGATCTTTTTCAAGGTTTTTGTGTAATTTTCTTGAATGAAATATTTAAATCTTTTTATTTTAAGCTTTTTGGGATCTTTTACAACCTTTTTTAAAATATTTAAAAAATATTTAAACTTTCCAAGTTTATTAAAAATATTTCGAAAATATTTAAAACTTTTTTCGATCTTTTTCAAGGTTTTTGGTATTATTTTCTTGAATGAAATATTTAAATCTTTTCGTTAAATATGTATTTTTTAAACACGTTTAGTAGTGCTTATAAGAAATATGGAATTCATAGAAAAAAAAACCTTATTTTCAGTATTATTATTATTATAAAATATATATTTTTTAAAGCTTCTAATTTTTGTTAAGATTTTCTTCAACTATTTAAACATATTTTCGATTTTTCCAACTTCTTCCCAAGGCCTGACTGATTTTTCTTCTGTGCAATTTCTTTTCTCTTTCTTCTACTTTTTTTTCTTTGCAGTTTTTCCTGAATGGAAATCCGCCTCACACACACACACACACACACCTACAGGAAATGAGCTTTGCAGCGGAAATTTGTTTGGTTTTCTATGTGTATTTGTGTGGGAAAATGCAATTTGCCGATTTGCCGATTTTGCGGCATCTTAAATTACTTGAATTAAGCATTAAGTCAGGGAAAGGAAAACTCACCTGTGAATCGATGGTTGGCGTTGCTGATACGCGGACATGTTGGCGGCCTGCTGCTGCTGCTGCTGTTGCTGCTGCTTTTGGTGTTGCTGCTGCTGCTGGTGCTGCTGCTGCTGCTGTTGCGTTGTTTTACTTTGCTGATTAGAGACTGATGATTGATGCAAATGATGGGACGTTGGTCCATTATCATGCTGCTGCTGCTGCTGCTGCTGCAACTGTTGCTGGTTGCTGCTAGCAACGCGATGCTGCTGCTGCTGTTGCTGCTGCAAATGCTGCTGCTGCGCACCGTTGGGTGTGTTGTTGTTGTTGCTGCTGCCGCTGCTACTGATGTTGTTGTTGTTACTGCTGCTACTGCTGCTGCTACTGTTGTTATTGTTGTTGTTGCTGCTGCTGCTGCTGCTGCTGCTGGTGTTGTTTGTGGGCGGCGGAGCACCGACCTGCACTGAAGTGGAGCGTATAGCTGCTTCCATTTCATGCCGAACTCTTTTGGCTTAAACACTTGTTTTGGCGCCCAGAATAGATCGATGCAAAATTGATTAATGTGTTGCTGTTGCTGCTGCTGTTGCTGTTGCTGTTGCTGTTGCTGCTGCTGCTGTTGTTGCTGTAGCCGCCAACAGCATTGCACTGCGACATTCTCTCCGGAGAAATGCCCCGCGCACACACAACAAAAAAATAAATATTTTTGTCACTTGTTTGGATTTCTTTTAATATATTTGCTTATAAATTCTTATTTATTTTGTGGCTAATTCCGCCAGTTGTTGTTGTTGTTGTTGAGGGTTTGCCCTTTTTAATGGCTCTGCATTTTTTTTTTCTTTATTTAATTGCTGCTTTTGCACTTCTCTTTCGATTTTTCTAATTTTTTATTATTATTTGAAAATATTATTTCTTTCTTTTCTTCAATTTTTTATTACTATTTACACACACAAACACACACAGCTTGCTGCAAGGATAATAAGGATAATAAACAATTATTTAGACACACAACAAACACTGCATTTTCTTAGATTATTTTATGCACAATAACAAAAAAATAACAAAAACTAATAGAATCCCCTAAAAAACCGAACCGAACCGAATGAAACCGAATTTTTCCATTAATTAACAGCTTTGCACACCACATTTTTTTGTTTTTTGTTTTTTACGCATTTGGTCCGTCGTCTCTTGCCATCTCTCTTGCTCGCTGGCTTGCTCTCTCTTTCGCACACACCGAAAAAAAATTATTTGTAATAGTGGAGAAAAGCAAATAAAGTTAACTTTTCCGCTGATGTTGTTTTCTCGTTCGATTTTCAACCTGCAAAAGAAAAACAAAAAGAGAAAAAGAATATTTGATTAGTTGAGTTTGCAAAAAAAAAAAACAGGTAAGAAAAAAACGATAGCAGGCATAGCAGGTTAAACGATTAGAAAATCGATAATGGCCATAAATATTTCAGTAGATAATGTCCCCCCCCCCCCCACAGTCACCAAAGACCGGTTTTCATTTTCAGTTTGAAGTGCAGGCAGGCAGGCAGGCACAGGCAGCGCATTATCGCAATCGCATTATCGTCTGCCAGTGATTACGATTACGATTACGATTACGATTATATTTTTGTCATTAAATTGCCTCCCTGCCTGACTGCCTTTCGACTGACTTTTGGTTATCAACAAGGAGCTTAAGGTGGTATTTATGGTCAAAAGTCCTTCAGATCTCAATAAATAAATAACTAGCAGACATCGATGAAAACGTTATCGATGCAATATCGAACTTTATTGAAATCACTTTTTAAAAATAAATTGACAGGCATTTTTTATGCTTTTAAAATTAAAAAACTATTCATAACTTTTCCAAATAGAAATATCGATGAAATAGTTATCGATGGCATATCGAACTTTTTGTAATCAATTTTTAAAAATGAACTGACAGGCATTTTAAATGCTTGTAAAGTTTAAATACTATTTATAGGTTCCCTGAATAACAAAATCTATCAAAAGTTATCGATGGTATATCGAATTTTTTTGTAATCAATTTTTGAAAATAAATTGACAGGCATTTCTTACGCTTCTTAAGTTTAAATGCTCTTTATAACCTTGCTAAATAGAAAAATCGATAAAATAGTTATCGATGGAATATCGAACTTTTTTGTAATCAATTTTTTTCAATAAATTGGCAGGAATTTTTTTATTTCTAAAGTTCAAATACTATTAATAACTTTCCAGAATAAAAAAATTAGGAAAAAACCACAAGAAACAACATAATAGTAATAATAAAAATAAATCATAGCCCCTAGATGTGTATTTTCTATTAATTATAATAATAATTATTAATCACAAATCTCAAATCAAACAAAATTCATTAAATTCCAATAATTACTTTGTAATAAAAAGCAATTACTGGAATCAATTGAAATTCATATTCACATCAAAATGATTCAACGAATTGTAGTTTTTCATTTTTTTATTTCTTATAAGACAGAAAAATGTTTAATTATTCCGGAAATTTGCACATAAACTTGTTTTGCAAAAATAATATAAAAAAGTAATAATACTTTAATGCCTAAAACTTGAAAATGTCGAAAAAAAACTCTAGTATTTAAAAAAAAAAATAATAATAGGGTCTAAAAAATGAGTCACCGCATTTAATGATTTTTAGGCTGTATTTATTTTTAAATTTTTTGAAGCCCTTTAAGCGAATAAGAAGAAGATAATGATAATGATGAAAAACTCATCAATAATTTTTCGCCCACTCATCTATCATTCGATATCAAACACACACACACACAAACACACACTCGAGAACCGTACGAAACGGAGAAGAAGGAACAGCTGCTATGTGCTGTGAAATCCGGCAACGCCGCTAAATCTTTCTCTCTCTCTTTCCCTCCCACCTCCCCAGTATATTATTTTGTATCTTTTGGCCACATGTTTTTTATCTTCTGCCAACAACAAAATACTAAATACTCTACTATAAATACTAACAAAAATTCACACTATCATGAAAATTGAGCACACACCGAAAATTGAATTGAATTTAAGCTGCGAAAATTAAGCAAGAAATTCCGCAAAACCAAGTAAAATAAAAGTCAGAGTGGCGGTAAAAGAAAAATACACACTCACAAGGGGGGCACATACAAACTCTGTTGGCTAGGGTAGGGAGGGGAGAAAAACAAAATAAAAGGAAGAAAAAAAAAAATGAAAAACCAACCAAGCGTCACAGGCAAAGCAATAAAAATACACAGAAGCAGACGAGGCGACGTTGCCAAGCTTCGCATGAGTGTGAGTGAGAGGCAAGACAAAAAGCGAAAGAAAAAACGCAAGCACGCGTAAGATTAAAGCAGCGCCGTTGCCAATTTTCACTCTGAGGGAAAAAGCAAAAGGCAAAAAGCAGAAAGCTTGAAAACAGCCCCAGTGCAAACAAATTAATATAAAAAATAACAACACACACACATATACATACACGCAGCAAACACAGACGACGGCAAAATGCATGAAAAGGAAGCTTAAAATCTACATATAAGAAAACAAAATAACAGAAACAGAATACACAACAAAAAATAAATTAAAAACCAAAAAGAGAAACACAAGCAAACAGCTGCATTATAATAATAATAATAAAAATACAGTAAACACTGTTAGTAAAATGTAGAACCTTATTTTAAAATATACCCAGTAAAAAGAAATAATAATAAATGTTCGATTCGTCATAGTAAACAGTAAACATTTTTTCGCTCACTGCAACCAGAGTGTACTGTAATAGCTTGAAAAAAAAAAATCAACTTAAAGAAGAAGACGAAAATGATGCCGAGGCACATGTTCAAGAGCGAGAGCGAGACAAAGAGGGGTAGATGGCGTGTAAGAGTAATACCAAGCGAGTGGAAGAGAGACGGCAACAGGAGGGGGCTCTGCGCACAAGTCAAGCGGAAGAGCGACTGAGAGCTGGCGGAGGAGAGCAAAAGGGATTCAACGTACAACAAATAAACGACCCATCGAAGCAGTAATGGAGCAACGACTAAGAAGACGTAAAACGGGGGGGGGGGACAATCAACGACCGAGGATGAAAGAGATGGAACAAAGCGGAATGGTGGGCATAGGGGGAGAGGCCGCTGCTGAGGTTGAGCAAAAACAGAAAAGGAGAACACAGCAGCAACAACAACAAAACGCGGGAACTTTTACACAGTCAGCAACACAGCCGCGAACGTAAGCACAGTGGGTGCAAAAAAAAAAACTAATCATAACAAATACATTTATTATGTTTATATGTTTATATTTCTGTATGCATAGTTTTTTCTTTATTCAAATGTAATTTTAATAATGTTAAATTAGCGGCCTTGTTACACTTTATTTGAAAGCAGTTAACTTTATTTTCCGCTGGCCAAACATTAGCATTAATAAATTACTGCAATTTGGACAGGTGCTATAATTGCGAACACCACTGTGCACACAGGCGCACACACTTAAATGTACACGAAAGCAAACAGTAGGCGGCATGGCAAATATAAAGAGAACAAGCAGGGGCGAGGTGGCGTGAGGGCGGCTACAGTGGGTGGCGGTGGGGTGTGTAGGGGAGCTAGAGACATCGTGCGCAGGAACGCCTGTCCGTATGTAAGTGAGTGAGTGTGTGTGTGTAGGTAAAAGAGTGCGGGTGACGCAACAGCAACAACAAGTGCAAGGCGGCAGCGCCGTTGGCAACTGAATACCGCACTCACACACATATAATGTACATACATACACAGCTAAAACCAGACGCACACAAACAGACGCGCAGACATAAAACTCGCAACGTCATAAAACGAATCGAACAACAGAACGTCAGACAAGGCGACGGTCGAAACGAAACGACGAACTCACCAAAAAATTCCCCAGAGTGCCAGAGAGGTAGTAGCTGGAGCGAGATAGCGACTGAGAGACAGAGAGAGGGAGATGGCCAAAGCGAGCGATGGCCCGAAACGTAGCGAGCGTGTGCGAGGGAGAGAGGGCGCGCAAGCATGTTTTTGTTGTCTGCTGCTGCTGCTGCTGCTTCTTGCTTCGTTCGCTCGGCCTTTTATTTCATATTTTTGGCTTTACTCTTTTTCGGGCTATTTTCTTCCCGCTGTTTTCAGCAATTTTTCAAGCAATTTAAGAACTTTATCAGCATCGCGCGCGTTAAGCGTTTCTTTTGTTATGTTTTATTAAGAATTATTAGGAATGCCTTAAATTTTAACCTAAAATCAGTTACTAAATCAAAGCTGTTTTATAACCTTTTTTTCGTGCTTATTAATTAGCTTTGTGATAATCAGAAATTTAAGCAATTTCTCGAAAAAATAAAAACAAAACCTGCTGATGCCAGAGAATTAATACGAATCGGGAAAAACCTGTGTGCACGATTGTCATAATAACGAAATTAACAAATTTAAGCTTTAAGCTTGGCCTTGATTAATCGTCATGAAATTAAACAAAACATTTTGTACAATTTTCCACCAAATTTTCCTTCTTTTTTAGCTTCTTCTCCACCTAAAATAGCTTAATTTTCGTCTGAAGAACGGCAACGTCGCAATTTCAAACCCCACAAAGTGCAGCAACAAAAGACTACTGTGTATGAGTGTGTGTATGTGTGTGCATGAAAAATGATAGGAGACTCTCGTGTGGAAGCAAAAGGAGAAGACAACACAAGAGGATAGAAGGAGAAAAGACAAGAGGCCAGGAGGAGTAGAAGCGACGGACGACGGAGGCACAGAGCATGATAAAGACGGTTGGTTGGTGGGTGGGGGGTAAAAACGAGTCTAACGAGTAAAACGCAGCAGCAGCGGCACACACGGCGCGCAAGGTGAAACACACGTACGAAAAAAGTTAAAGAAAACAACAAGAAGAAACCATGTAAAGAGAGAGAGAGAGACAGGGAGAGCGGCATAATAATAATAATAATAATAATTGTGGAGCACACACACACACGCTCACATATAGACTCGTATAAATAGCAGCGCATGCTTTTTCACTGTTTCATAAACATGGGTGTGTGTGTGTGTCTGTGTGTGGGTGGTTGGCTTTGCTTTGCTTTTAGGCTTTGTTGTTGCTTGATAAAAGCCAGAAATACGTACAGAGACGGAAAACGAAATGAAGAAAAAGGGAAAAGAAAAAACAAAAATCACGAGTAGGCCGAAAGCAATTCATTTCAGATAAACGCCGCCAGCTGCCTCTTCCTCCTCTTATTTTTCATCTATATGCTTTTCCTTCTATTCAGCTCCCTCTCCACCTGCTCTTTCTCCACTTTTCGATGTTTTTGGTTTTTATTTTATTTTATTTTACTTTTTTTTGGCAAAGTGAAGTATTGATTTTTCGCTTTTGAGCTTTAATTTAGTGCACACATTGTATGTGCGTATGCGTATGCGTGTGTGTGCGTGCAAAAAACAGTTGCGGTCATTTAAATAGCTGCTTTTTAAAGGAAATAAATAATTAATTCATTTCAGCAATTAAATTTAATTAAATCTTTGGAGAATTGTTTATTTATGATGAAAAATTAACCTTTTTAAAATAAAATATTAAATGTAAATTTATTTAATTTATATTTTTCATTATTTTTCCATTGATTTGTATTATTTTTTAAATAATTTCACATTTGTGTTTGCCTGCGTGTTGTTTTTGTTGCTTGCGTGTGCTTTATCAGTTATTTTTGTGGGGGGAAAACGTGTTTTCAACCTCAATTTACCGTATTTTATTTTTCTTCAGTTACTTTTTCTTAATTTATTTGTGTGTGTGCGTGTGTGTGTGTGTGCTGCCAAAACACGAAAATATCTGCCCACACACAAATGCACAAAAAACAGTAAAAATAAACCAGAAAAAAGAGCAACAACAACAAAGTTTAGTTTCAATTTTGAAATTGCAAAATGCAAAATGCAAAAATATGTTGCACACATGTGATGGTTTTTTTTCTCTTTTAGATCTGGAAAATATTTCTTTATATTTTCTTTTCTTAATATTTCTTATAATTAATTTTTGGTATTATTTATAAAGCTTTTCTTTTCAACAAAAATCTTTTTTTACCCTGTTTTCTTTTTGTAGCTTCTTTTCTCCGGTTTGTTCTACGTTTGTTTCTTTCTTCTTTCTTTTTGTCTTCTTTCAGGTTCAAGAACATTCGAGAGGCGGGAGAGAGATAGTGAAGAATCAACGGCGAATAAGAAGAAAAATAAAAAGGAGATAAGAAAGTTGCGCGAGATAAGAAACAAGAGCAAGGAATTTGCTTTTAAATTACTTTCACATGTTCCAAAGTTTGCAAATGGAACAACAAATACAAAATCAAAAACAGAAGAGAAAAATGAAATACAAAAAAAAAAAATACAACGAGAAGAATAATAAAAAAATAATAAAAAATATTGATATCAACTTTGAAGTTTGTTCATTCATTATTTGCGCCTCTTTATTATTATTTTTTGAAATTTGTTTCGATTTTGTTTTAAATTCTTCATTTTTTATTGTTAATATTATTATTATTATAGAGAAATTATCTGTAATTTTGCTTTTCTTTTTATTGCGTCAGATTGTACATATTTTCTTTATTTTCTTGGCTTTTTTTGCTGTCTAAAAACATAAAAATTCCATTAAAATGTCAAGCGACAATCCGGGGTTCTCTCCCCTCCCCACCACTGATTTTCCACCAGATTTCTCTATAAACCCAAAGTTACATTGATTTATTTATGTTTAAATTTTAAGAACTTATTTAAAACTAACAAATTATCAAAAGTAATAAATTATGGTTGAAATTACTAGGGAATTTAATAAATTTTATACAATTTTATTACAGCAGATAAAGAAAATTATGCTTAGCCTTTAAAAATCGAATTGAAATATATTTAATTTAAAGATTTTTTTCAAATTTAAAAATGTTTAAAAAGTTTCATATGTTTTAGGTAAATTTTAAGACTACTTTTCAAGTATTTTCTTGGGTATTTTAAACTAGCAATACTAAAAATATGAATATATCGATATGTTATCGATATTTAAAGCATAATTTAATTTATATATTGATATTTTTTTTAATAAGCGATATAATTTTAATATATTGGATCAATTAATTTGAGAAAACGAGAATATTTTCGATATTTAAAGCATATTTCAATTTATATATCGATTATATTAAATTAGCGATATAATTTTAATATATTGGATCAATTAATCTGAGAAAACGAGAATATTTTGTATGTTTAACATTAAATGCAATATTTTTCAATAAAATAAAGCTTATAAAAAAATATATACCAAAATTTATTAAAATTTTTGATAATTTAAGTTTAAATGATACAAAAAATATCCAAATTTTCAAGATTTGTTTAAAGAAAACATTAAAAAACACATTTATTTATTTATTCAATATTTAGAGTCTATAAAACAATATATTTACTATAGTTTTTTATCAGAAATAAATCGTAATGCTTTATTATAAACAAATTTTAGTACAAATAATAGATTTTGTTGCCAAAAAGTATCATTTTATTTTTCTTCTACTTTTGCTAAATAATTTTCTTCTGTTTTCCTTTTCTTCTCTTCATATTTCCCAACGAAAAAAGTCAACGTTGCCAAACTTCAGGCAAATGTAAACCTTTTTTACTTGCGTATCTTCTCAATTTGTTGTTGTTTTTATTTCTGTTTTTATTTTACAAACATTTCCCTTTTTATTTTATGTATTTTTTGTTTCTTCTCTGTTTTCTGGAGAGAAGGAAAAAATCAATATGCGCGGATTGCGATTGCATTTAAATGAAAACAAGAAAAAAAAACCATGTGAATGTATATTTTTCTTCCTTTTTTTTTTGTTATATATTTGTTATTTGTTTTTCGTGAGCGAGTGTGTGTGTGTGTAAAAAAAATATGGTGAGCACAGCCGCAAAAGCAGACAAAAAACCGGTTCAACAAGAAATTCTACATGCGGCTTAAAAGAAAAAAAAAGAAATATATTTAACAACAACAAAAAATGAAGAAACTGAGGCCACGTTGTATATATGTAAATATATATTTCTATATAGAACATAGTATAGCTATTCACATTTCGAGAAAGAAAAGAAATTGGCCAAGAAAACATCATCATCATTAATATTTGCATAATTTAAATGCTAATTAAGCCTCACGGATCGCATTCGGAATCGGAATAGCTTTAAGAATCGAAGAGGAATATAAATAAATATGTTAAAGAGAAGTTGGTTAAAGAAGAAACACTCAAAAGGCCAGGCCACGAAAGGTATAAATAAATAAAGCCACAAATCTATGGAAATATATACAAGAAATACCAAAAAAATATACCAAAAAGCAACAAGAAAAACCTATTAAAAAAAACCTCGATATTTTTGGCGCCACACTTTTTAGCTGGAAGAAGAAGAAGAAGCAGCAGAGATCGAACCACATGTCACAAAGAAGAATTGATGAAATCAAATCAAAAAAGAGAACCCCCCAAAAAAACAAGAAGATTTTGGAGAAGAGTTTTTTTTAACCTCTAAAAAATAAAACTAATCTAAAAACATAACCAGAGGTTAAAAATTATACAAAGAACATTTATTACATTTAATAAATAAAGCTAGAAAATATCCAAAGATATAACAAAGGCCTCAAAAATTTATAAATGTTAATAAAACTTAAAAAAAAATATATCTAAAATCTAAAACTTTAGGATTTTAGGTAAATTTTAATATTTAATTTGATATGTTTAATTTTTTATTTAAAACCAAAGATATTTATGAATTTTAAGGCAATGAGGAGTGGAAAAAGTCTTAACCTCAAAAATTATGAAAGATTTGGTCCGACTTTTTTTTTTTAACTTAAAAATATGCCTGAAATTATAATTTATATTTCCAATAAGAATTTAATTAGGTGGAAATATGAAAACAATCCTAACACAATTATCTTCAAATGAATCGCTAAAAAACACAGCCAAATGTTATATTTTTTTTATATATTTTCATTATAAAATTTAAAAATCGTTTATAACCCAAAACCTTATGAAAAAAACAGGAAAATTTGATTTTTACCGATTGGAAAAAACATTATATAGGAAATTATACACAGCTGAACCATTATAAACTTTTCCTAAGCCATACAAAATTATATTACTTGACAGAAAAAATTCTTCAAGCTAATTAATTTTTTTTTAATAACTCAATGAAATACAACCAAGTTATAAACGGAATGTCTTTTTTCTTTTAACAATAATATAATATTTTTCCTGTCTACCAATTCGAAATACGAGACTTAAAGCTCAGTGGAAAATGTGGAAACCCAGGGATCATCTAACCGACGGCAATTTGATATCAAACGACAACAAAATATTGAAATAAATACTTTAAATAAGAAAATTACGTATTTTTACATGAAATTGGTCTTAAAACAAGTTAAAACTCAAATCTGTGGCCTTTAAATTTTTACAAGACCTTCAAATAATTTTAAAAAATAAATAAAAAGGTTATAATGTAAACCTGATTTTAAATAACAAAATAAAAATATTAAATCAATAGCCGGAATAAGAAAATCTGATTTTAAAACAAACTTTAAATTTTAATTCGAGGCTTTTTCGTTTTCTTAAGGCCTTGAAAAAGGTTCAAAAAATAATTCTCCAAATTAAAAATTTACAAAATAAGCTAAAAATATAAATAAATAATACAATTTATTTTTATTTAAATAACATTTTTAATGATTGATATTTATTTAAAAAGAATAAGAAAAGCTTTTATTTGCATTTTAAATAATTTATTTTTTCTTTTATAATTATATTTTCTTTTTTAATCAAGTATATTTCTCGAGTTCCCCGAAAAATATAGCTAAATTTTATATAAAAACTCCTCCTGCTCTAAAATTTAAGTTAGAAACTGATTTACAAGCTTAAAATTTATATTTAAACCTTCCAAAATGTTTGATAAAATATTCAATATTTCTCCCACATTAAAAAAAGCACACTAAAATGTACAAGTTTTTAAAACTGAATTTAGTAATTTGTTCATAAATAAAAAGAAGCAGGCATCCAAAATCCTTAAAAAAAAAAAATCCCACTCAGAAAACTTGAAATTTCGATTGAAATAAGTTCTAGTTTTTTTTTTTAACATTTTTCCCTTAAAACTTACCCAGAATCGGAAATAAATTGTAGATAAATCCGCGATGTACAAAATCCACAAAGAATCCACGCAAAAAATAGTATTTAAATTAGTTTTTTCTTAGCTCCTCGGCTTTAATTTGTTGAATTTTTCTTCCTTTCTTTCGGCACAAATTCGCGAAATCTATTGATTTTTTTCATATTCTTGGGCGAAGTGGTAACAATAAAAAAAAATTAAAAACTTTATAGATTTTATATTGGCGAAAAGGAAAGCATAGAACGCTTGATTATATTTCTTTTTTTTTTAAGCACAGGGCGTTGTCTGGCCCAAAAAAAAAATGTTTCGTTTTCGTTTTTGCTTTTTATTTTATTTACCGAATTCTCTCTGCAGGGGTATTGGTGTGTCTCTTTAAATGTGTGCAAAAAAGAAAACACAACTATGTTTACACACACGCACACACACACATACGCCAAAAGGGGGTAAAATTAACAAAAAAAAAAAAAGCGACAAAAAATTAGAACACACACTTTAAAAGAAGGACAGAGACCGAGAGAAAGAACGTAGGAGAGAGAGACAGGGAGGGCGACGAGCGAATTAGCGTGCAAGCGAGAGAGCGAGTAAAAAGTTATAAAAAAAAATCGCGACGCAATTTTTAATACTTTATTTTATTTGATTTTCTTTTTTTTTTGCTGCGCTGCCTTTTGTGGGGATTTTTCTTCTTTCTTCTTTTTGATTAGCTTTTGACAGCACAAACACACGCGCACGCACTGTTATATATGTGTATATATATATAGATTTTATAGCTGTATTTCTTTTTTTTGCGTTGCACAAAAAATACCTCCGTTCGATTTTCTTTTACGTGGATTTTGTTAATATATATATATATATATATCAACATATATATATATATATACGTATGTATATAAATAAATTCGCAAAACGCTGTCAATTTCTTTTATTTTCTTTTTTTTTTTTGTCGTTCACATGCTCTGCGCGCAGCACACACCCGAGTTTTTAGTTTGCGTTTGCAGCCATTTCGACAACGACAACGACACGCCGAAACGCATAGCAATGACGGGCAGCGACAGCGACGCTGGCAGTGGCAGCGAACGAACGGCAACACCGACCGAGGCAACTTCAAACCGAAAATGGGGTAAGAGACAGACAACCGACCGAACAAAACGAACGAAACACACACACACTCACACAAAAAAAAATAGAAGAAGACTGTATGGGAAATCTGGTTTAATAATAATACCTGCGCGCCTCTGCTTTTATCAAGTCCTCCAAATATAATTGCAAAATATTGATCCGAAATTATCGGAATTATATTTATTATCTGGCGTAATATATTTGGCGGATTTGATTTGAGCCGCGAAACAGAGAGCGGAGGAGAGCGTCTGTTGTTTTGTTGCCCGTCTCCGGCTTTGCTTTGCCTTCCACGCTTGCTCGCTCGCTCGCTTAGCCGTCCGCCGCTCTGGCGTTCAGTTCGGTTCGATTCGGTTCGGTACGGTTCGCCGTTAGTCAGCTCGACGTCGCTTATCAAACATGTTGTCATCGAACTCTAAGCCATAGAGCACGCACAGTGGCGTCCAAATTGGATGGGACAAGTGCAAAACACACAAAATTATGGGTTTTATTTTTCATTAAAAGACATTTTTTGTTGTAAATATTAAAGCAAATCTTAGACTTGTACAAAATTGATAGAAAATCGTGTATTTTGAGTTGTGGAAATCTTCCCTTGTTTTTTTTTGCCTTTTTTTATTACTCAAATTTTATGTTTATTATGGTTTTTCCTATAATTTCTTAAGTTCAGATTACGGGCGCCCCTTGAAAAATTGTTTAGTTTAAGCTTTTCGGCGAATTATGAAAACTAAGCAAATATCAAATTGAATTTTCTTCGTTCCTTGCATTTTTTTGCACCCCTTTTATTTGTTGATTAGCTAATTCCCTCACTTTTTCCGATTTTGTTTTGTTTTTCCTTTGCTTTATCATTTTTTTTTTTTTTTTTTCGCCGCTTTGCCAATTTGCAGTGAAAGTGAAAATCGCTGAGAGAGCGCGCAGGCGGCGCAAGAGGGGAAGGGAGGAGAATTGCAGTGTGTTTGTGTGTGTGTGTGTGTGTGTGTGTGTGCAGAGGAGGGACCACAGTGGGTGGGTGGGTGTGTGTTAGTGGTGGGTGGCTTTGCGGGCAGAGGGCAACGGCCAGCGTCGGCCTAGGCCAGGCCTAAAAACAACGAAAAAAAAATTGCACACGTGAGATTTGTTACCTGAGAATTATTCCTCAAAGAAAACTTAAATTTTATGCGCGTTTTTTTGTCAAGTGTATTGATTTGCTCTCTCGCTTTCTCATTCTTGATTTGCTCTCTCGCTTTCTCATTCTTCATTTGCTATCTCGTTTTCTCATTCTTGATTTGCTATCTCGTTTTCTCAGGGTACCGTTAGGAATTAAGAAAAACTAAAAATTTATGAAAAAAAACTAAAAAATAATTTAAAATGTAAAATTTATAAATATTTAATATTTTAAATAAAATAAATAATAAATAATTTAAATAATTTAATTTATTTCTAATATTTCCTCTAAATTTGCTTTTAATTTCTTTATGTTTTATTATTTAAATTTTCTTTGAAATTGAAAATTTCTCTTAGTGCACTTTGCGCTAATGTTTCGTGTCTATTAATATTGTCCGTTGTCCGTTGCCTTTGTGGTTGTTGTTGTTGTTGCTGCTGCTGCTGATTTGCCTTGTTTGTTATTATTAGGTCTGCCATCGCTTCCTCCTCCTCTTACCCTCTTCTTTCGCATGCCACGGCTCATCGCTCTCTTCCCACTCTCTCCCTCTCTCTCTCTCACTCCCTCTCTTTCTAACTCTCTCATTTCGCTTTTCCCATTTTCTACGCCCCTCTTTTTGCCATGCTGCTGTTGTTGTTATTGTAGTTTGCAACCGGCCGGCGGAAGACTTGCAACATTTTTGTTGTTTTTTTTTTCTAAGCGCCCGCTCCGTATTGCCACGTTGCCAGTTTTCAGTGCAAAAAATAAAAGAAAAGAAAATAAACGGCGGCACACACACACAAACGCACACATATTCATACGTAAAAGCGGCAACAGCGCCAACATGTTTGGTACAAACTGAAGTTCGGCAACGCTGCTGTAGTGCCAGCGACATTTTATAACAAACATAAATAAATAAAAGAAGCTGAAAGGAAGACGGCAACAAGAACGAAATGAAACGGAAAACGGATGAACGAGAGATGACGGTGGCCAAGAGAGAAAGAGAGAGAGAGAGAGGAAGAAGCGCCCTGGATGGGGGGGAAAGGTACTTTGCTGGCACGCTGCATTTGCATGAGATGGCTTCATGCAGCTTCATACAATGCCATACCTCATCATACCGCATCAAACTGTTTTTAAATTTCATTTAGCAAGCCCCTTCCGTTAGGTCTTCATGCACACTCATTCAACGTCAGGCAATTGAAACGAAAATGTCGCGAGCTGACGGTACTCCCGTAAATTTGTACGACGAACGCGAGGTATTTAATTTATTATTTTATTTATAATTTAAATTTATTTTGAAATTTGCAAATTTAAATTAATTATTCAAATTATCGATAAATGATTAAAGCTTTTGAATGCAAAGATCGATAACTAATACATTATTTTATTCAAAATTAATTAAATAATTTCATTTAAATTTAAGGTAATGGAGGAATTTATCAGCTGCTATCGCCACTTCACCGCCCTGTGGGACAGCACCAGCGACGATTATCTATCGAAACAGAAAAAAGAGCCAGGTTATCGGCAACTTCTCAATATCCTGCAAAGGATCAATGGTGATGCCACCGTGCAGGATGTAAAGCGAAAGATAAACTCATTGCGTTGCTGTTATAGACGTCAAATCAAAAAGGTTCAAGCCTCCGAAAATGGCTACAAGCCGCGCCTTTGGTGGTATCACCTTATGGACTTTCTCAATCCCATTCTAAACATACAATCGCCATTGAGAGTGAAATCGGAGAGTCTGGACGATAGTCTCGATGAGGCTAGCATTAATGTAAGTAAAACTAACTTTAGGGAAAATCCTATATCACTAAGGTTTCTATATAAAAATAATTATAATAAATAAATGAGAATCCCTACGGTTGGTTCGAACCCATCGTCGTACGACAGTCTCGTTCGAACCCATCGTCGTACGACAAACTGTGTTGTGGTTTGCAGGGCTGCAACTTCAGCTTTCTGGCCACACTGGTCGTACGACAGTCGTCGGTCGTTCGATTCAAAGTCCCGTTCAGTCGCTCGTCGTTGGTTGCCATGTCGCATAGTGACGCGTCCATTGAATTATGGCGGGAATTCTTCAAGCTGTACCGCTCCATGCCGGAATTATGGCTGGTGCGCAGCAAGTCCTATCGCAATCGTCGGCTCAAGGACGAATCCTATGGCCGTCTTTTGACGCTAATGCGTCAGATCGATTCTAATGCCAATACCCATTCGCTAAAGCGTAAAATTAACAATTTCCGGACATCGTATCGCCGGGAATTACGCAAAGTCATACGCAGTGAACATTCCTATGTACCAGGACTTTGGTATTTCAAGGATTTGGATTTTCTATGTGAACTGGAAACTGGTGCTTTGGAATATAATGATAATGTGGAGGAGGAAAGGGAACCAGAAATGGAACAACAAAGTACCAAAGTGGAGAATTTGGAAGGAATTACCGAAAATGTGGAAACTAGGGAAATCAATGAGATATCATCATCATCATCGTCAGCCTCCAACCAGGCTGATCTTGATCATCATCAGGTTGTCGTTCATCATATTCACGACAACGAAGTGAGTGGGGAAATCTACGTAGAATCCCTAAAGATTTTATCATTCAGAAGAATTCTTCACATTAAAAAATTTTATTTTAATTTTAAAGCTAAAATTTCCTTTCCTTTTTTTTATATTCTTTCAGGATGACGATATATTTGCTGGATCCTTTCACAAGGAAGAGGATGTCCTTGGGGGCATGGAACCTGTAAGCGAAGGCGAGGCAGAACCTGAACCATATCTGGATACCGAGGCCGATCCTGCAGATCCTGCAGATCTCGTCGAATCCCAACCAATAATAGCCGTGCGCCATCGTTCAGATCTCAAGGGAAACAACAATAATTTCCATGACTCCACGACAAGCTCAAGGGAAGGACATGACCTGGATAAGTCTTTACGATCTTCATCTTCATCACGACGTATCCGTCGCCGTCGGAGGAGCAGCAATAATAATGGAAGCAGCGATTATGAAAGGGGAAAACGTCAACGGGTCAAAGAGGACCTTTCACCGGACAGAAATCGGGATCGGGATCGGGATTGGGATTGGGACAGCGATAGCGAATGTGAGCTGATCGGTAGGCGGATGGCCGCCCATTTTCGTAATATGCGAACAGAACAAAGGCTCTTTGCCGAACGGATCATCAGCGAAGTTCTTGTCTTTGGTCGGATGAATCGTCTGTCTTTCGACTCGCAATTTATACCAAATAGTAAATAGAGTTTTGAACCCCTAGAAACCCCTAAAAATAATAATTATTCCTCAAGAATATTTACAAGAAACAAGAGTATAAGAAAAAATTCAACCCCCTTAAAAATTTCAAGAAAAATGTTCAGAAAAGAAGCGTTAAATTTGTAAAATTTCAATTTTAAAGACTAAAGGAAGATTTGCAGATTTTGATGCAGGCGACAAGCAAAAACGAAAGGATTTCAACAAATATCTTAATGTATAAAAATCTATATAATTTATGTATATTTTTGTTACTACAACAAATACAAATTAAAAATATATTTTGAATAAAAAACTAATTTGAATATTTAAACACTGACAGCGACATTTTGGTCGCCTGTCAAAAAATTCGCCGCAAAAAAAAATGGCAAAATGCAAAGCAAGAGGCGAAAGGCTAAAAGCAGGCGGTAGGGGGAGGGGGAGGATGGACAGAGAAGCGGGAGAGGTGAAACAGAAAAAGAACTGTATACGGCAAACCGGTTTTTATTCATTTTAAATTTGTGTGAGCGGTTCACCTCCTCCTCCTCCTGCTGCTCCTCCTCCTCACTCCCTTCTTCTTCTACTTTATTTTCTTCTTGTTTTTTCCCTTCTTGTTCAGCTTCTTCTTTACATTTTCTGCTGCTGCTGCTGCGCTGCTTCGACTGCGATTCTTTTATTCTTTTATATTTTTTTGCGCGCGCTCGCTTGCTCGCCTTCCCTCTCTTTCTGTCTCCCTCTACCCACACCACCACACATCGCATCGCATCGCTTCTGGCTCACGTTTCCATGCCATACCAAGAGAAATTCACAGCTTGTTCTTGTTGTTATTGCCGTTTCCTTTTGCTTTAGTAACTTTAATTTGTTGGCATTGCCATTGCCGTTATACAGCTTCCATCTCGCTCTGGCTTCTCCTCTCTCTCTCCCTCTCTCTCACGCTTCTTGCCCTTTTACATTGCTCTATTATCGCTGGTTTGGTTAGGTCGGGTTCTACTTTTTTTTTTTTATCTGTTTTTGTTGTCTTCTTTTGGCTTCTTTTTTTGTGCTTTGCTGCCTTGTGGGTTGTGGTGGTGTGGAGAAAGGGGTCTTATGGCATCCCTGCGTATGTGTGTGTGTCGTCAGTCAGTGTATATTTGTATCTGTGTAAATATATTTTACATGCAATGCATGGCTGTGTGTGAGTAATTATTTATGCACCCACGTAATTTCATCAAATTTTTAACTGTTATTTGCATTTGGTAACACCTTTGGTTCACCTTGTTGTTGTTGTCGCTCACTTTAACCCTTAAACAGTGTTAGGGGCTGGAAACATACATACATATAACTTAAAATCTATACATTTCTCGATGTAGCTTATTTATAAAAGAATTCTTCTAAGGCATTAGCATTTTAAATTTAAATTTTTAATGATTCTGTTATGTCCCACCACATGTTTGTGTGTGCATTTCTTTTTCTCTTCCTATTCGCTTTCTTTGTGCTTTTTTTTTGTATTCTTTTTCTGTAGCATTTGGGTTTACGGTTTATTCTGTTATGCCGCAATAAGAAAATAAAATAAAATGAAAATACAAAAATACAAAAATAAAAGCAGCACGACGACGTCAGGTCATTAATAACATTGTTGCCCCCTGTCCTTCCTGTTTTGTTTTTCGCCTTGCTCTGAATTTTTATTGCCATCTCCACCACATTTTCCTCATTCCTTGGCTGCCAGCCCCCTTTATCGGCTCTCCATTTCCCTTTGCTTATTTTTTAGCTGTCGATTCTTTTTCCCATTTGCCTTTGGTTTGGTCAGCGGCGTAGGCGAGATTCTTTCAAAAGGGATTAATATTTTTATTGAATGCTGACACAAACACAGGTACAGATTTCTTTGGAAATTCTACTAAACCCCCCTCACACTCATACACACACTACACCACTGTGGATTAGGTTCTTTGTTTTCTTCGTTCTCTATTTTTTTGCTTGCTTTATTTTTGGGCTTTCAGCTTATGACAGTTGCCGGCATTTAAGCCGTTGCAAAGAGAAGAAAGAGAAGAACAAAATTAAGCAAAATTTCTGAACTCTGCTTGTTTTCCTTACTTTTTCTTCTATTTCTTCACACACAAGTTCTCATTTTCCTATTTAATTTAGATTCATTGATTTTTTTAAGGAACTTTCTGTAAACTTTTAATGTCCATGTACTTTGTATCGCCATTTGCCTTTTACTCTCGGCATCTCTACTTTGCTTTTCGCATGTCTGCCTTATGCCCCTTCGCATCTCATGCTTCTTCCTCCCCTCTTCTCTATTTTGTGTCCTCTTTATCCTTGCGGCAAACAGTTTTTGGTTCGTAGTCCACCGCAATAATCCATCCCCATCTCAGTGTGAGTGTGTGTGTGTGTGTGTGTGTTTGTGGCACAAAATGAAATGGCAAAACAAGGTCAAGTGTAGGGAGCAAAGTTTGTTTGAGTGCACGCATACACATACACAATAACGCATACTCACAAAACCCAAACTATACAAAGATATATGTATGTAAAAATAAATTTACAAAATTAAACTCGTTTTTTGTTTTCTTTACTTGGTTTTTGTTACTAATTTCTGCTTTAAAGTTTTAAACAATAGAATTTTCGTACGCAGGCCTTTTTTGCTCGTCGTCTCTGAGTCACGTTCAACAGGCGCTGTTGTGGACGTTGGCGCCGGCTGAGGCAGAGACAGCAGCGGCAGCTCCAGAATTTTGAGGTTAACATTTTGACGACAAAATAATTGCACGAAGGTGCGAGAAGTGTGTGTGTGTATGTGTGTTTACCTCTTCTTTTTTTTATTGTAATATCCCTTTTTTTATTTTAGAGCTGAACTTGACGGATGCCGCTGCCGGCTTCACTGCCTCTGCCGCTGCTAACGTCGACTGCACAACGACACCTGTGGCTATGCGAAAAAGTCGACGATAAATACAAAATACAGAGGGAAAAAAGGAGCAAAAAAAAAAACAAACGCGATGGAAGAAAAAGAAAATAAAACAACCCTCGTCTGAGATTTGCGCTGTCAATTTTTCGCAGGCCATGCAGTAATTCGCGCTCTCTTTCGCCAACGTTTTCTCTCTCCTTCGCACACGCTCTTTTCCCCTTGCTCCTCTTGCTCAGCAGAAAAAGGTGTGACGTACAAACCAAAACACAGAGGCAAAAAGCAAGAAGTAAAAAGCTAAACGAAGAAAAAAAAAATAAAGCAAAAAGAAACAGCAGCTGAAAGTGTAACTAAAATACACACACCGAAAATTATATACCAACAACATGCACACTAACACAGACACGCAATCGTTGCGAAAAAAAAAGAAAACAACAAAAAAGGAAACCTAAATAAAAAATTAAATGGAAATTTCTGATATAAAACACACGCAAGCACTCTCATACACACACACGCACACATACCCATTAGCAAGCCAAGTGAAGTTTGGCAACAGGGCAACGCCGGCAGACACAAAAACAAACAATGCGCCAGTAAAGAACGTCGCACGCGCGAGTGCGACGGTCCGATGGCGGGTGGGTGGTTAAGTGAGTGAGTGAGTGAGAGAGTGAAAGAGCCAGTGCGTCAGCAGAGAGCTGGCTGCGTTGTTTTTGCGCAGCGCCGCACGGCAACAGCGGCCGCTGCTCCACCGCATGAGAGAAAGAGAAAGAGTAAGAGTATTGAATGAGGGACGGACGAAGAGTGTGAGGAGTGAAACACAGGCAGCCCTGTGCGAAATTTGCTGCAAGAATAGAAAATCACTAAAAACCAGCTGAAAAATTAATCCATAAATTAACAAATTTAATTACTTATTTTACAATTTATTTATATATTTTTATAGTGTATTTGTTCATGAACTTTTGTTTGTTTTTAAGTAAATTTAATTGAGTATCTTTGAGTGAGTTAATACGGCAATTGCTTTTATCGCTGTCTACCAGTACAATCTGAATGGTAAATCCGCAATTGGGTCGTTGGCTCTGCTTCTTCTTCTTCTACCACTCGCCTTCGCTTTTTGCCTCCCCACCCACCTAACGACCTCACGCTCTGTGGCTCTTCCTCTTCGCGTTGGTATGAAAAAAAACACAATTTTTTTCGCTACAATTTGACACACAAAGCAGCTGTCTGCATAAGCACCGCACATACGTACATATATCATACATACATTCATAACATACAAACGGACAGACATACATACACTTATATATCTCACGCTGTGTTGCCATAGATACAAACAGACACACGTAATTTATATATACGCGAGTGAGAGAGAGGGCGATACAGAGCGGGGGAGCAGAAGAGCGCTAGCAAGAGCAGGACCGATAGAGAAGGAGAGGGTGATAGCAAGGCGTGGTGGGGCTATTTGTTATCTACTGCGCATTGTCTTGATGTTGTTTGCGTAGTTGTCTGTGCATGGACGCCAGTGTGTGTTTGTGTGTGTGTTTGTGAAGATGAAGCAGAAGTGGAAGAGCAAGAAGAAGCACGACAGCAGCATACCGAATAACTAGCGCAGACGTTAAAGGAGAGAGCGGGAGCGGTAGAGGACAAGCACACAAATCAACATGACACGACCAACGTTAACAACAACAACAACTGGCAGCAGAACAAACCGGCACATTCAACTTTAACACACACACACACATTCACTCGTCAGAAGCAGGAGGGGAGAGAGAAAGACGACAGCTAAGACGCGAGACTAATGCGTGCGAATGAAAAGGAGAGATGCGAACGGATGGAACGAAACGAACGTTCGAAATAAATAAAGCAAAAGGCGCACAGAGAGAAAAAAAAATATTAGCATAATCAAAACAAAAATATGAATAAACAATGTAAATAACAAAACTGGAATATTAATTTAAACAAACATCAGGAAACTTAATATCGTAATAGGGCGTAAATTTATTTTCTGCATAAAAGTTCCAACATTTTTTTTGGCCCGCTTTTAATCTCAGTGCAGCTACGCCGGCGAGGGGCAGAATATAAAAATAACAATAATAATAATAATACCCAAGAACAACAACACCAACAACAAATATCAAAGAGAAAAGGAAGGCGAAATAAAATGAAAGCACACGCTGAGCGGACTTGCCTGGACATGCAAAAAATTCCCGGGGGCCTTTCGTGGGGGTTAACAGCGACAGCGACAGCGAGTTGGGGGCGGAAAACGGGTCAATCAATGCGACAACTTTAACGGGTTTGAGAAGGAGGGGGGGGGGGGGGGGGGGGGCTGAGTCGTCGTGAAGGGTTAATGTCTCATAATCCGCTTAAGAAACAGCGAATATATCGGCGTGGCTCACCACGTGCTCTCTTATTCCATAGCTTACCTGGTGTACCTGCGTCCAGCTGTGAATCTGAATAATATCCATGCGAGTATTTGCTGCTTCCAGGAAAATCCTTATCCTCCTCCCACAAGTTGTGGGTTAAATCAGTTAAAAACTTTGATTATTATATTAAAGCACTATAAAAAAATAAGTAAAAAAATAAACAACAAAAGAGCACCAATTTGTGAGGAATTTCTATCTATGCACTGTACACTGTGACATGCTGTGACTTGCACAATGTCCGAAATAAATTATGTTTGCACTCGCGGCGGTGCCAGGTTCCTCCGTAGATAAGGTGGGAACGTGATTCCCCCGGCGATCATTCGCCCTCTGGTACACTCGCATGCCCCCCCGCCCCTCCGCCGATCAAGCCAACGACGTATCAAACACATGTCTGGTCGTGGTCGTTTCGAGTGTTGTTGTTAATTCTCTCGGCGCTGATGATGTGTGTTTTTATTTAGATTTTTATTATCGCGCGCGTTCTTTTTTTTTTTTTCTTTTTTTGTTGTATATTTATTTTCTTTTATTTTCGTGTTTTTGGCTTATCACTTGTCGTACCGCGTGTCTACCCCCGACGCGCTCTGCGATTAAACCGCAATTAAAGCAGATTTGATCTTTGTTCGTCGCGCGGGGCCAATTCACAGTTAGGAAGGAGGAGGAGGGGGAGATAGAAGTAACAGGAGCACAATAAGAGCATTCGGCTCCCGAGCAAGAGAGAGAGAGAGATGTAAAACGGCTCGCTCTTCTAGCGGGTGACATTGCAAGTAGAAAGCCAGAAAAGAAGAATAAGACTAGAAAGAGAGGCAAGATAGCCGACAAAAGGGAGCGCAGAAGCCGAATAAGCGCAAAGTAGCGCAACTTGCGGTGACAACAACACATCGACGACTACAGTAGAACAAAAACAACATAAATACGGTGGAAGCTCACAGGGGAAGATATTAAATTTTACCATTTATCTAATATTGTTTTTTTTTTTAATTGTGTTTTTTTTTTGTGATAATTAATATTTGAATTTATTTTAATTTTTGTTATTTGAGTAACTTTTCAAGAGTACTCACTGTGGCATCGGCTTGCCGGTTTTGCGCGCGTAATCGATGCCATACACATATATGTATGTATGTTAATATATATTTACATATGTATGTATGAAGCTATATACATAGCAACCGCTTTACGATCTTGTATTACGTGTTGGCGTTTTGCATGCTTTGTTGTTGTTGTTGTTGTTGTTTCCTTTAGCCTGGCTTTATTTGTGCACGGATCGGTTTGCTTCTTTTGCCGACTGGGAATAATCAAGTCACAGTTCCAGTTTCCCCCAACTCTACCTCCTCCCTGAAACCCGCCCCTTGATCTACCCCTTTCGGTCAGTGGCTCGGCACCCAGCAACAACCAGTTATATACAGATGTATGTTTGTATGTACATACATGTATGGATACACATACACACACACACACACAAACCGGTTTCCTTTTACTGTCTTGCATATTTTTAGCAACAAGTTGAAAGAGTTGTTGCCTCCTCGCCAAATGAAAAGGGTACAGTGAAGCCTCTGTAAAAAGATTATTTATTAAAATGTATTACAAAATATTATTTAAAACTAGATTTAGTATTTATTGGAAACATTTTAAGGGGAATAAGAAATTCATTCATTTTATTTATTATAATAATACTTTTCAATATAGAAAATTTCGATTGTAACTTCCAGTGTGTGAGCGAGATGGCATGCGCAAGTGGTCTAATGGCTGCGGGGGGTGTGTGTGCGAGGGAGAGGCAGACAGTAAAATGATAATGAAAACGTGTAGAAAGATCGACGGCGATTGGCATTCGCTTGCAACAAAACAGAAATATAAAAAACAACAGCAAAAAAAGTAAGAAAAACGTGGTAAAAAGAAACCGAATCAGTAAACAGAAAACAAAACCAACAAAACAACAAATGAAATAAAGAAACCCCTTGCGGCTTTTGTGGGAGGGAAATGTGGAAGGGGGGAGGGCGGGGGATAAAATGTGGTTATAGTGGAATGGGGAATGGTGGGGAATACAATATGTGTGTGTGTGTGTGTAGAATGGAAAAAGGAGGAGGAGACAGCGGCAATAAAAGCAACCGCAAACATAGCGCTGCGTCATTGACGCCAACTGCGACGACGGCCCAGGCAGAGGCAGAGGCAGAGGCGGCGACGATGCCGCAAAACAATTGCCGGCCATTGTTGTCGTTCTTCTTGTATTTCTAGTAGTTGCAATTGTTGTTTTTGCCGACCCCGGGCGGCAGCGGCGGCGGCCCAAGAGCTCTGCCGCCGTTGATTCCAGCGTCAATATTGTTGTTTCACTCATTTTAACCCCCGCCCCCCCTGAAGGCATAGACGAATTGTCGTTAAGCTTGGCAAAGAATTATAATAATAATTAATTAAAATATTACTAAAGAAAATTCTATGTTTAATAACTTATTTAAGCTCAATTCATTAAAAACAAATATAAATAACATATTCTTAGTTTTCATAGAGTATTTCCATTTCAGTTTGGTTTTCTTTTTCTCTTTTTTTTCTCTTATTCGGTTTCCTTCGTTTTCTTAACATTATGTTACATTTGCTTTGCCATTCATATTCCTTTTTGTTTATTGTTGTTTCAAACAGGGGAGCGCCACAGAGCCAGAGCCCCCCAGAGGGGAGGGGAGATGCCCAACACAATGGCCACACTTTGACCCTGACTTTTAATGTGTACATTCGCCGTCTTCGTCTCGCTCTTATGTTAAGTTTTATTATTATTATTATGAATTATGTATGTACATATATACATATGTGTGTGTGTGTTTGTTCGTGTTTGCTGTGTCTGCTAAACACTAAAAGTATGATTAATTGACCCGAGGCTGACCAGCGCACAAATGTACATGTGCATGTGTATTTGTATGTATGTGAATACATACATACATATTTCCCTGTTACTGTTATTGTTTTTCTTTTTTCCTTCTCCTTGTACGGCTAATTTGCCTTGGCAACCCGAAAGATCTTTCCAATCAAAAGAGTTATGTATGTATGTATGTGTATATATAGGGTCTTTATAAATCACAGAACAGTTGTGGTTAATAATAAATACATAAATAATAATGAATTAATAATAAATAAATAAATATCATTATATTTAATAACATCTATAAAGCAAAAAATCGTATTATTATTTCCGATTTATTTATCGGTTTTTTACTATTAAATTAATAGTTTTGATTTATTTATCTTTTATTTAATATGTTTTATATAAATGAAACCATTTATTTATTTTATTTTATTTATTATTTACGATTTATTTATCTGTTATTTACTATTAAATTATTATTTATTATTATTTAAATTATTATTTACGATTTATTTATCGTTTATATACTCTTAAATTATTATTTACGATTTATTATCATTTTCCCCCTAAAATAATTATATTAACATTAATATTTAACTGTTTTTCTTTCTTTTTAATTAAAATTAAAAAAACAAGTATTTTTAAATTGAAAATTGTTTATTTTATTTTATTATTATTATTATTAAATTATTATTTTGATTTCTTGGAATATAGAATATTACATAAACTACGATTGAACTTGTGGTTTTATTTGCTATTAAGAAATTGTTATTTATTTCCTATTTGTATATATTTATTTTTAATTTATTTATCATATATTTTATATATTTTTGTGGCACAATTTGCCAATATTTAAAACATATTTTTGTATCCCCTGGTGCCAGCACACCTGTAAATACATACGAATGACGCATGCATTTTGTAAGCCGCTCTCTTTTTTTTTTTTTTACACTAAGCCGAGAATGCGTGGCCCCTGGAAAAAGCGCACTAATTGAGGTAAGCTCTTTGCTGACATTATTATTTTTTTTTTTAACTCTAGAGCAGAGAGCTAAGTATTTACTACAATTAATTGCCAGCAATTAGTCACTCTTGCTTTGTGTTTAGGAATTTCTATTCAGCCGGAAAGTATGCAGGGAAAAATTGTGCCTTTAATTTAGAGCAAAATATATTTTGTATTTATATTTTAAATATAATAATTCAACCTTATTTTAATCTGAAAAAATAATATATTATGTATTATGTATTGGGTTCTTGTGAGATTACAGAAAATATTTAATAAAATAGAATTTGAAGAAGAAATTTAAGATATAAATCATGAAATTTATAAATCGGAACCCGAAATCATCATTAAAAATATAATATACGAGTAAAATGTAATTATTTAATTAAATACAAGTTTTACAAGGTTGAATTTTTTAAGATTTGTTTTTTTATTGAAATATTTTTAGTAAAACTCAATGAATTTGTTTTTAACAAAGTCAGAAGCAAGCTAATGCCAAGTTTAAGCAAAGATTATGATCTTAAAAGTCTTTCAAGTGTTTTGTTTTATTGTGGAATATTATTTATAATTCGAGTTACCCCTTAAAGGGTACAACTTCAAGTCATGCTTTCTTAAAACTACAAAAAATATAAAAAAATAAAAAATGAAAAAAAAAAATGGTAGAGAAAAGAATATTAAACAACAAAGGGAAGAATTCAGATATGGCCAAGAGCAGCATAAGCTCCTCTCTCCCTGCTGATCCTCGATCCTCCTCCTACTCCTCCTCCTCCTCCTTTTTTAGGCATTACGAACACCGCGCAGCTCCTTGTCGGCCTTCTTCAGGGTTATAAAATTATTAAGCGCCTTGACGCGCAGCTTCGACCAGACCATAAAGTTGCCCAGTCCCAGAATCGTGGCCGCATGCAGGGCAGCCGCCTCGGGATAAAGAACTGTGGCACAGCCCAGGCCCGATGGCAGATTCAGGCTTGACCAGACATCCACCTGCATGTTGTCCGACTTGACGGGCGGACAATTGATGACGGGATAGTTGGTGCTGCCCGAGATGACGGGTCCCAGGCCATTGGAACGTCCGGCGACGGCCACAAAGATCAGATTACTCATCACCGATTCATATTCGCGGACAATGCGCAGCGTCTCCTCGGGTCCCTTGTGGGCAGAGGTCACACGTAGCTCCACATTCAAGCCCAACGAGCGACAGCTGGTGGCCACCTTTTCGCTATGCGAAGTGTCCGAAGCGCTGCCCATGAGCACAACCACCAAATGATCCTTTTTGGGCACAATATCGGCCAGCTGTTCGGCCACCCAAATGAAGTTCCGCTTGACGGTGTCCAAATCGGTGGCAGTCACTGAGGTTAGATTGCGATACACCTGCTTATCGACCATCAGACGCTTGTCTCCCGCCGGCCAAAGGCGCCACGAATCGGAGTCTATAATATCGGCCAAAACAATATTGCCATCGGCATCCACACCGAACTCCACCTTCATGTCAATGAGAGCGCAATTCTTGGTCTGCCAGGCCCTCTCTAGGACCTCGAAGACGAGCAGGGTGGTGCGGCGCATAATGTCCACTTCATCTTGACCTAAAGTAAAGGTAAATATTAATTTTTAAAGAGTTGTTTACTATATTCTTTGTGTGTTTTTGTGTGTTTTCACCTATTAGAAGGCCATTTAACTCGAATTTGGCCGAGACAATTTGCTCTTCGCTCCATTGGGGATCATGATTGGCATCGTCCTTGAAGAAAGTCTCCTGTTTGGGGGGAGAGAACCTAAAAAATAAAGAAAGAAGGGTAAAATTGTAATAAATATATGAGAAAATGTTCATTTTCATATGCTGATCCCTTAAAAATTAAGAATTTAAAGAAAATATATGCTTAAAAAATAAATATACGAGAAATTGATCATTTTCAGAGGCAGAAGCTTCCTAAGTTTCCTTAAAAATTAAGAATTTAAACAAAATAGAGTGAAATCTATGCTTAAAAAAATAAATATATGATAAAGCACCAATTCTCAGAGGGTGAATCTACCTTTGTTTTCTTTAAAATAAAGAATTTAAGCAAAATACACTCAAATCTATGCTTAAAAAAATCGTAATAAATTAAAATAAGTAGATTTCTATACATAAATAAAAAATCAAGTCATAAAACAAGGTACATTTGCATTGGAATTAAGAATTTAAACAAAATAAACTGAAATCCAAGCTTAAAAAATAAATATATGAGAAAGTACCAATTTTCAGAGGGAGAATCTACCTTTGTTTCCTTAAAAAGGAAGAATTTAAACAAAATAAAGTCAAAACTATGCTTAAAAGATCTGAATAAATGAATATAAGCAGATTTCTATACATAAATCATATGATATATGAGAAATTGCTAATTTTCAGAGGGAGAATTTCCCTTTGTTTCCTTAAAAATTAGGAATTTAAGCAAAATACACTTAAAACTATGCCTAAACAATCTGAATAAATTATTATAAGCAGATTTCTGTACATAAATCCAGAATCAAGTCATAAAACAAGGTACATTTGCCTTGGAAAAACATCAAATGACTTGCTATGACGAAAATCCGGTCTCATATTACAGATCAACGATTCCCCCCAATGACTTTAGCAATGTTATTCCATGGTTTTTTTGTGGTATCAACAATCTAATGCCTTATCGGAGAGGCGGGGGAACGTTGACCTCGGAGGCAGTGCAACGATTGCAGTTAAATTTGTTTACCACAAATCTCTCACTCGATGAGATAAGGGAGATCGCATACGGAACGGATTGGTTGATAACCTCCAGAGGTATATACATATATACTATATAGTAAGAGACCAACCTGTAGCCCTCGGGAACACCAACATTGCGTTTGAGGAACGAACCGGTGGCCAGGCGACGGGTAACCCACTCAATGGGTATCATTTCACATTTGCGGGCAATGAAGGCCTTGGCGCCGCATTGCTTCACATAGGCGGTGCGAATGCCTAGAAAAATAAGCATAAAAAATAATAATAAAGAAGAGTTTTAATTAATTAAATTAAATTAAAGACTCACCTGCCTCGTTGAGCAGTCGAAACACCTGACCATTGGTGGTATTGGAAATCTCCGCCTTGCCCTGCAAATCATGGGCCTTGACACCATCGCCGGCCGTAATGCGATCCTTGCTGAGGAGCAGGCATAGTCCTGGCTTCTCGGGCAGATCGTACACCTGCTTGGTCTTGCCCTCGATAAGGATTTTGCCCAGCTTGTAGCCATCAACTGTAAAAAATTGTTGTTTACTTGAAAAACTCAAAAAAATAACACATCTGGAAAGGAATATTCCCAGATAGGAATATTCCCCTCGTGGAATCTCTTGGAATCTTGGAAATACTCACTGGATGTGGGGGCTGTTGCGGTCGACATCTCGTTGTTGTTTGCTGGACTTTTTCGAATCGAAATTAAAACCAATTTGTTGCTCCGGCTTCACGTGTTGCGCGCTTCGCTTTGTGCTTAATATTCGCCTGTCTGCTTTGCTCTGCTCTCGCGCTCTGGCTCCGCTTCTTGTTCTCTCTTTTGATGTGTCGCTAAGAATCGTTCCAATCAACTGAGCCGTTAGTGGAATAGGCGGCGCGATTTTATGGCTCCCTTTTGTACGCCATTCGCTTATCGCGCAGCTAACCCACACAAGCACAAGTACGCACACGCAACGCCCAGGTTGCAAGCAGATCGTGTGTGTGTGACTGCGAATGTGTGTGGGCCTGGAAGCGTCTGGGATACCCTACACATAAAAGGAGCTTATCGGTTATCGGTTCAATGGAAAATTTGGCTTAAATAAATCGATTAAATATAAACTTAAATTACTAAATTATAAATCAAGCTTAAAGAGTATTTAATAACTTATTTTTCTCTTATATTTTTACTCTATTCCCCAGACTGTAGGTCATTTAAGGCGGCGGAATGTCCGATCCCCAGCGATTCTGTTTCCGTCAAGTTCAGCTTGAGCTTTAGCTTGGCTTAGCGATAGTGGGGGGGTCCGCGTCATCAATCAAATCAAATGTAAACAAAAATATTTTTGTTTTTGCTTTTTTGTCATATTGAAATCTTTAAATAAATATAGAACGGAAAAAATCTTGACACACGTTTTCCGCAGGCCAAAGGGCTCGATTTACTTTACATTGCATTTGGTTGCCAAGTGCAGAAATCGCATCTAAATCATCTCGCAGACTGTCAGAAAGCCTGCCAAGATTATGAAAATTATTTCATCTTGTTTTTTTTTTGCAAGGAGGAAGTAGACTGTGACAAAAGTCTAGTTAAAAAACGAAGATAACAGACAAATTCTTTAATTTGACTTGAAGTTTTAGAGGAAACTTGGAAAAGGCACCTGAATAATTCAACTTTATATAATTTAACAATATAAAAACAATGTATAAAAAGAAATATTATAATACAAGCATTGAAATATGAATTACAAAAAATTTAAATTTAAATTTTCAACTTCGATTACTTTCCTTATCGATATTTGATTATCCCAGCCCAGTCTGGCAACGCGGGGGTGCCGACACTCTGGCAACGCTAATGATGCAGGCATCCAATGCTGCCAGAGTTTTGAGTCAGTTAATTTCGATTACTTTTATTATCGATATGCGATTATCTGGCAACGCTAGTGTGCCAACACTCTGGCAACGCTAATGTTACGAGCATCCAATGCTGCCAGAATTTTGAGTCTGTTATCGATAGTAACCAGAGCTGTAAAATAAACGAAAACATGTTAATAATTATATCAACTGCCTTTATTTACTCCAAAGTATCCACATCGTCATAATTGTACACTACATCTTGAGTCATAAATTCAAATAGAATGATATTTTGAATTTAGCGGGACGGTGGGATTTTTTAGGGTAATATGGCAGCTTTTTGAGATTTTTTAGGTGAAACACCAAATTACCATCTGGCAACACTGACAACCCTAGCGCGAACGCCGGTAACGGAACTTTCAACGCGTCGCGTCAACGTCGCCGTTTCCGTTTATCCGTTCGAACAGCAGCACAAAAAGGAAAGACAGCGGAAGACGTAAGAACGTAATCCCTTGCGTTAAAAAAAAATTAAATAAAACAAAAACTACAACAAGTTAGTGAACAGTGATAGATAGAGAGAGACAGAGAGAGGGAGAGCAACAGAGCGAGGAAATCAAGCCGAGATTCTGTGTTGTGTTCTTATTGTTCTTGTTGTTCTTGGTGTTGTGCGCGCACTAAATTCCTCTGCCGGCGTCGCTGTCGCAATTGTATTGTATTAAAATTGCTTGCTTTTTATTATAAATTTAATTGTAAAGATTCTGCAGTGGCACTTACGGGCATTTCATTTAATTTCATTCGATTTATTTACGTTAATTTATTGTGAGAGTGTGTAGTGTTTTTTTTTTTATTTTTGTGGTGCAATTTAGTTTCCTTGTGTTTGTGCCTGCCTGCAAATCCTGCTCTCTTTTGCTCTCTCCTTGTGTGCAACCCCCTTGTTTTTTTTTTTGTGTTTTCCCCTATTTTGTTTTGTGCCCAGATGTGAGAAGGGGAGAAAAGTGCCAAAATCAAGGAGACCCCAGAAAGACGGTACACAGAAGAGAGACAGAGATAGTGAGAGAGTGAAATTGACAACATTTCGCCTTATAAATAATATGTAATTTATGCGAGGAAAACCCATAAATGCAATTGATTGATCAAGCGATATATTATTATTATTATCCGTTTTGTACTTTGCATTTTCCCTGTATGGCCAATTGCAGTTTTTCCCTATTTTGTTTTGTTTGTTGTTTCTTTTCGCCGCTGGGCGCAAAATTCAATTGATTTTTTCTCTCTCTCTATGCCGCCAAGTGTATGTGTGTGTGTGTGTGTGCGTGTTGTGGTTTGATGCACTCGCCTAATTGTTAATAATAAAGAAAAAGGGAAAACTTAATATGAAGGCAAGAAGTAACGGCAATAACATCTGTGCTTCTTTGTATTCCTTCTTTTCTTTGACTCCCTCTTCATCACATCCTTTTTGTGTGCCGCAAAGTTAACCATAACAAACCATAATTAAGGGTGCCTCGCGAACTGTAATAATTGGTCAAAGTGCAGTGAGCACCCGCTACAGGGCGTACCAAGTAATTGTTGGCCTTAAAAATTAAAGAATATTAAAAATATGTAATTAAAAATATATATTTGGCTTACAACAAATTTTAAAACTTCAACAAATTATTTTTCCTTAATTTTTAACACAAATATCAGAAGTAGAAATAATATTTTGTTGATTTTGTATTACAAAAAAGGTTACTTTTTAATTTAGAAGTTAGTTTTTGTGTCTCATTGCCCTTTAAACACATTAAACTAATAATTAGCTCAAAAGCAGTAAAAAAAGTATTTAAAAAACCATAAATTTTCTAAAGTACGTCAAGTTTTTACTTACTTTTTAAGTGCATTTTGAACTAAAGTTAAAGGTTACATTTTAAACCCAACCTTGTATATAATTTTTATATATTTTAATGTATTTTTTATATTTTCTAATTACAGGAATTACTCTACATAATAATACTCACTGAAAACCCCCATAAACACCTAAAAAGACTGCAATATCTGCCTTAAAAACGGAGACAGGAGGGGAGGAGAGTGTAAAAAGCGGGGGACGGCAGAGCCCGCCACCAGTACAGAGATTGTTCTGTGGAACTGCGGATCTCTGGAGGAGCAGAGCGTTGTTTTCACTCATCCGAGCTGGAGGAAGTCTTGCAGAATGAGTTCGTTCATCGAGCTGCTGGGACTTTTCCTGGTGCTGATGCTGCCATTTCTGTACGAAACGAATCATATATTTCGTTATTATTTCAAATTTTTAATGTACTACGGCATCGTTTCGTTCAATTCGATTGTCCTGATACCGGCCTTCCTCACGCGTCCCTGCGATGTCCGCAATTTGCTGTAAGTTTATCGAAATTATTTTTATATTTCTATAAGAAATGTGAAATTATATAATTTTTGGCATTATTTTTAAGGGAAAAATTTGGAATTCTTATAGTTTTATTTATTTAACTTTATTTTAAATAATATTTATGGTTTTTATTACAAGTATTCTATGAAATATCAGCTTTAGAGTGGTTTTTTTAAGAGTTTAAATCAGGGATCCGTTTTTTTTAATTTATTTAACATTATTTTAAACAATATTTGTGGTTTTCATTACAAGTTTTCCATGAAATATCATTTTAAATTAGGGATCCTAAAAGAAATGAAAAATATATCAATATTTGGGATAAATTTGTTCTTTAAATAGGTATTTAGTGTTATTTATTTATTTATTATTAGTAATTTAATAAAATATAATCTGAAAACCTGTCACTTGCCCCCATTAAGTGCTTACTCTACCCTTTTAAAGGTTATAAACCCTTTTATCTTGTTAGTTTCTCTGTTAGACCTCCTATAAAGTCATTGAGAATATTTTATGTTATTGACTTTTTAGTCCCATTTGCAAAATGACTTAATTTAAGTGGCAAAGCACCATTGTTTACCACCTGGGTGATAGGTAGGAAGGTTGGTAGTTAGTTACAGTTGTAGTTACAGGGGGGGACCCTGTAATGCCCATTCCGTATGCAAATCAATCCACTTAATGCAAGCATTTTTCTAAATCACCAACTGCCACGCCCACAGCCCACACACATGACTGGATAAAATTTCAGTGTTTAAAGAAAACAGGGCAAGGACAGAGCTAGGATAGAGCTAAAATAGAGCTTAAATAGAGCTTAAACAGAGCTAAAATATAGCTAAAATAAAGTTGAAATAAAACTAAAATAGAGCTAAAATAGAACTAAAATAGAGATAAAATAGAGCTAAAATATAGCTAAAATATAGGTAAAATACAGTTAAAAAAGATCTAAAATAGAGCTAAAATACAGCTAAAACAGGGCTAAAATAGAGCTAAAATAGAGCTTAAAAAGAGCTAAAATAGAACTAAAATAGAGCTAAATTAAAGCTGAAATAAAGCTAAAATAGAGCTAAAATAAAGCTAAAATAGAGCCAGGACCAAGCTAGGTCTCAGGTGGGACTCCTAATAGCCGTATTGATACCTTAATTGCCAGAAATGACTTATCAAAAAGTTGATATAATTTTGATAACTGACAGCTTTCCCCCCTTTTTGTGTTTTCTCTTTTTTTTTTTGTTGCATTTATTATGCGCCCCCAAGGCGGCTCTATCAATGACACATTCAATTTTAATTGGCCATCAATATTAACGAGGCCTCAACTGCGAAGGAGTGACTGGTCTTGGACCGGCGGCCCTGGGGACTGCAGGTGTCTGTGCAGTGCAGTGTCCTGGCCGAAAACAGCTGGCAGTCAAGGCCTGAAGCAGGTCAGGAATATATACGAGTCACAAAAAAAAAGAGAGATATCCTTTCTTTATATCCTTGATCTATAAATGATAAATTTCCTCCTGCAATTTCTAGGAAATTCACCTGGAAATAATCTTTATAATTCTTTTAAAGTCTACGATTTTCTCACAGCTCATAATTTCAAAGATATAGATTTATGATTCGATAGCAAACATGTTTACAATCGTTTTTTCTTATCAAAATTTAGTGCACCTTCCGGTATTGAAAATTGATAAAAATAAGTTTGGACCTTTGCATTTAGCGTATGTTTGTGACGATTTTCTTGTGGCAAACAATTACCTAATAATACCGATAAGATATATACTTTATTATATAGTATAGTGTTCAATGCACAATTACGTGCAAGGAGAGAAGCAAACACAATTGAAATACAGATTAGATTAGTCTTGGAAATGAAAATAAATCAGGTTTTCTTATAAACTAACCTTTGATTTATTTTAATTCTTTAAACGAAATGGAAACTTATTTACAAGAAATAATTTTAATTTAATTTATTTTTTTTAAGCAATTTAAAATCTATTTTTTCTTAATAAAAATATCACTTATTTTAATTTTTTTTATTTTATTAAGAAAACATTGATGTTAATCGTTTTAAAATATATTTTTGCCTAACAAAATATCAAAATCTTTGAATTATTATTTAATTTATTTACTTATTTCTAACTTTTCTGGGAAAAAAAGTTAAATTTCTAACTTTTCTGGGGAAAAAAGTTTTCATCAATTTAAAATCGATATTTTTGCTAAAATCATCGATTACAATTTAACTTTATTATTGTTACAAACAATTATTAATGTTTATTAATTTATAATAGATTTTTGCATATCAAAACAATCCTTAGCATTTATTTGTTAACCTTTCTGATTAAAATTTAATGTTTACCAATTTAAAATTGAAAATTTTTGGTAACCAAAATATAGAAATTTTCGATTAAATTAGAAATTTTAATATTTTTTAATTTCTGTCAAAAAACATTTATGTTTATCGATTTAAAATAATTTCTTTTACACCAAAAATCAAAATTTTAGATTATTTTTCAACTTTTCTGAGTTAAAATAATTTTTTATAGATTTAAAATCAATGTTTACATATCAAAATATGAAAAACTGTGATATGTTTTCAAACTTATTATTTTTATTAACTTATCTGGGACAAAAATTACTTTTATAGATTTAAAATTAGTTGAAACATAAAAAAAAATTCAAAACTCTGACAACTTCTTAACTTTTCTGGGCTAAAACAATTTTTTAAAGATTTAAAATGAATTTTTTTCATATCCATAAAGTGTAATGGCAATTCGTGTTAACTTTATCGACATGTGATTTTTGTTTATATGAATTTTTGTTGTGTCTGCTAACTGCGGCCACCATTGCATGGGTGTCAAGCCAAGGACGAGCGATGGGTGGTAAAGGTGGCAAAGGGCGGGCGGTCTGAGACTTGGATTCGACACACGTGTGACCACCACCACCGCCGAGCAGAGAGGGAAAACCCAGGGGCCGCAGGGAGCTGGATTGCACGCCAACCCAGCGACTTGTGTGTCCCCATTTGCGGTTTTGCTTTTATTTATTTATTATTATTGTTTTTTTTTTGTTTTTTGTGTTTTTGGTTTTTTTTTCTTGCGGTCTGCGGTTAGTGCACTTGCTAGTATTTCCCCGCCCCACCATTTGCATTTAAAGAATCATGAATATTTGATCTCGAGGGTGGATTACTGACGGCAACGCAACGCCTGCTTCTGAATCCGAAACTGAATCAATTAGAACTATATTTAATGCAGTTTATCGATCCAAAACAATTAAGATGGACTCTTTAGAAAGCCCCGAAGAACCTCTCTTGGGTATAATTAACTTTCTGGCTGTGTAATTACCTTTTCTATCAAAGCTATGCCTTGTATTGGCTGACAATATTATTGGTTAATACAATTGGTCAATACAATTGGGTAATTTATCATGATTTTTATTCATTTCCATTGAATTCCATTAATTTTCGTGAATTTCTATTAAATTTCATTAATTTCCTTTAATTTCCTTTAATTTCCTTTAATTTCCTTTAATTTCTATTAATTTCCTTTGAATTCCATTAATTTCATTTGAATTCCATTAATTTCTCTTAATTTCCTTTAATTTCCTTTAATTTCCCTTAATTTCCATTAATTTCCTTTAATTTCCATTAATTTCTTTTAATTTCCATTAATTTCTTTTAATTTCTATTAATTTCCTTTAATTTCTATTAATTTTCTTTAATTTCCATTAATTTCCTTTAATTTATATTAAATTCCTTTAATTTCCATTAATTTCTTTTAATTTTCTTTAATTTCCATTAATTTTCTTTTAATTCCCTTTAATTTCATTTAATTTCTTCCTTGTTTCTTTATTTTAAACACATTTTTGAGGGCAAATCCTGAAGGATTTCATTAATATTAAGTCTAACACATTTTCGGGTAATAAAAAAAAGTGTGGAAATGATTGGCAGATGTTTATGGTTTTTATTTTTTTATGGCATAGAATTATTTATAAGTTAATGAATATTTAGGGTTTATCAGTAGAGTATTTTTAGTAAAGGTTCTTTATATTAAATATAGGACATATTTATTATATTTATTATATTTATTATATTTATTATATTTATTATATTTCTAATATTTATTATATTTATTATTATTTTGCAGCTGGGCAAGCACTTGGTGTCATCGCATCTCAACGCTAATCGGTCTGCGCTGGGAGCTGCGTGGCAAAGAGCATTTGGCCAAGGATCAGGCCTGCATAATTGTGGCCAATCATCAAAGCTCGCTGGATGTGCTGGGTAAGAAAAATATATAAAAATTATTTAGAGCACATAAAAAGATGTAGAAATCAACAATTTGTTGTTTTAATTCCAAGAGAGACCCTTTAAACCTTTTTCGTGGCCTCTTTGAAGTTAAATTCCACAGAAATTCCTTTTATAAACTTGAAAAATGCCTCAAACTTGATGTTTTCCTACAAATAAATAACCAGAACCCTTTATTTTCAGGCATGTTCGACATCTGGCATGTGATGAACAAGTGCACGGTGGTGGCCAAGCGTGAACTCTTCTATGCCTGGCCCTTTGGCCTTGCCGCCTGGCTGGCAGGCTTGATATTCATCGATCGGGTGCGTGGTGAGAAGGCACGCGAGACCCTAAATGATGTCAATCGAAGGATTAAGAAGCAACGCATCAAGCTGTGGGTTTTTCCCGAGGGGACACGTCGCAATACCGGCGAATTGCATCCATTCAAAAAGGGTGCCTTTCACATGGCCATCGATCAGCAGATTCCCATTTTGCCGGTTGTCTTCAGCTCTTATGGGACATTCCTCAACGACAAGAAGAAGATATTGAATGCGGGTCGCATTGTGATCACCACACTGCCGCCGGTTAGCACGGAGGGCCTCACCAAGGACGATATCGATGTTCTAATGGAGCGGGTCAGGTCGCAGATGAGTGATACCTTCAGATTGACCTCGGCGGAGGCATTGCAACGCTACAAGCCAACGATGATGAAGGGAAGTAGCAGTAGTAGCAGCAGTAATAATACGACTGCTCCAGTGGCAGATGCAGCGGCAGTGGCCGCAGTGGCAGTGGCCAGCAGGAGCAGTACCACCAGCAGCAGCAGCAGCAGCAACAGCAGTTCAGCTTATGGACAGCCAGGAGCAGCAGCAGCAGCAGCGGGTTATGGCAAGGCCAGCATGCTCAAGACGTTGTAGGCACTTCTTCTTCACTCACTCAACTCAACTCACATCCAAAGAACACACTTTATTGCAATGTTTGTTATTTTAAAGTTCTAAAAACAAAACAGAGGAAAACAATTGTATTAGTTTTTTAAGATTATGTATTTTTTTTATTATTTTGTACTCTTTACGGAAGGGTATTATTTATATATTTATTATTATTATTATTTAAAGCCAAATATAAATTTTTTAGTAATTTTTAAAAGGAATTTCATGGTCAAGACATTCCCGTATTGGTTTAAATGTGGTATTTTGTATTAATTTATATGGGTTTACCAAGATATTTATATATATTTATATATACTTAAAATTCTAAAATGATTTGTGGCTTAATTTGGAACCATTTTTGAATTTAAACCCCACTTAACACACACACAACAACAAGTAGTTTGTTTGGCTAATTCAAGGCACCAATTGAGTATTAGGAACAGCGACTGTCAGACTTTTATCTCCTTCTTAGGCAACAAAAAAAGGATACATACCAAAAGAAAACATTAAAATGTAAACCCCACACTATATATAATATATATAAATATAAAATAAATCATAATTATACCTATACTAAATATAAACACGGTCGATAATGAATTATCCAAGTTAACCAGCTTGAGATATTTACAAGCAAAAAAGCTGAGACACGTATTTTATTTACTAGACACATTCCCTGACTTTAGGTTAGGGCCTCATCGAACATAAATCTGTATCGAAGAAGGAAGGGTTCTTTAAAACTAAATAACAACACGCCCCATATTTATGTATTGTAACCCAAGTATTTTTCTGTGAATTGTATAACTTAACTTTGTAAATACGATGAAGCCGAGCGGTTTACTTTAAAGACAAATCAAAAAAGCGTTAAGCGAAAAATAAAAAAATAAAAACTGAAACAATTTAATGCAAATATAATAAAATTTTTTTTCAAATATAAAAAAATGCTATTGTTTGGTTATCTCGTTTTTAATTTTAACAAGTAGTGACCTTGCTCAAGGTACACAAAGCATTTTATATTTATACAGGTAATTAATAGAGCTCCCCCCCCGATAAGGCAACTCTTTAGATTAATAACTTCCTCTTTAAATCTAGCAACTCGGCGGCGGCAACTTGAAGACCATGGAAACATTGCACATAGCCAAGTGAGAGGGAGAATCTTATCGTTGATATTGCATTGAGATAATGTATTTTCGGTGTGTCCCAGATAAGTGAAAAGGGGCCATTGTTCATTGACCCATGGGGGGTAACATGGATCGGTTTTAATTACCTGATAATTGTTATTTCATTTTTATGGACCACGGAAAGTTTTATGGGGGGTTTTCGCCTTGAACTTGGATTTTTATACTTTTTTTAAGCAAATGTACATTTATAAACAAAAACGATAACACAAAACGCTTTTGCATGGTATCGAACCATCGATCGAACCCTCGATTGAAGCCTTGATCCCCTGAACCCTTGATCGAACCATCGAACTGTTGATCGAAGCATCGAACTGTCGATCAAGTCCTCGAACCAGCGAACTGTTGTTTAAACAATCGAACCCATCGAACTTTCGGTTGACAACTCGAACCCGCGAGCCCTTGATCAATTCATCGAGCCTTTCATCGAACCATTGAACTCTGGCTCAAGCCCCCGAATCATCAAACTCTCGATCGAACCCTCGAACCCGCGAACCCTTGTTCGAGCCACCGTGCCCTTGATCTAACCATCGAACTGTCGATCAAACCCTCGAACTCGCGAATTCTTGATCGAACCATCGAGCCATTGATCGAACCATCGAACTCTCGATCGAACCCATCGCGCTTTTTCCCCTCGCCCACAAGCTGTAGTTCAAACGGTGGCCGCTTGATGGCCTTTTATGTTCTTACGACCCTTTCAAAATATGTTTTAACAATAAAGGAGCCTGAAATTATATAAAAACCTTATATATTCTTAATCAGCATCAACAGGAGATTCGATCCAGCCATGTTCTGAAATTTTAAATGTCAAATGGCAAAATTGAAATATCATAACTTCGCCAAAACTGCACGAATTTTAATTCGGAAAGCATCATTAAATTTTTTTTAAATTAAATTATCAATATAAAATAAGACAAAAATATGTTTTTAAGCTATTGTGAAAATATTTGTATATTTCTGTTAAAATTTTTCTGGTATTTAGAAGTATTATTATTAGTATAATTATTATTATAAAGTATATGCATATTACATGATTTTAGATTTGCTTTTCCTCGTTTGCTAAATTAATCGCTAAACATTTTTCATGTGACTTTTTTTTGTTCATAGTTCCATAATTATTTATATACTTTTTGTTAAAGATTTTGCATTATGCGCTCCCCCTTCTTCTGCTTTTCTTTCTTCTTCTTTTTTTTGGATTACATTGAAAATGTTTTAAGTTTTGTTAATAGCTTTGTTTTAGAATTTTTGGATTGTGGTTTTTGTTTTCGTTTTTTTTTGTTAAGGTTTTTAGGAAATTGAAAATATTACCTGTTCTATATATTAATTTTTATTATAAGTTTAATATGAAAGTAGAAACATTTGCCAGAGGGATATAAAGCCCCTATATCCTCCATCTCTTTCACATTCGTGGACTTGGAGAAGGTAAGAGGGATTATTTTTAATTTTTAGTTGTTAGAACTCTTAAAAGAACCAAAGGTTATGGTTTTTTAATTTTTAAAAATATATTTTCACAATTAAAGATTTAAAATGTCTAAAATTCCAAGGACTTTATATCCCTACGGGCAAAAATCAAGGGTTTTTCTTTATTTTCCAGGATCTTAAGCGCTTAAGCTTAGGAAGAAGTTCTCTTGTCTTTCGGTTGTTTTACAACACTGCTATCTAAAAAAAAATCAAATACTTCTGTCTATAGATATTATATAATATATTCATTATATCCGAGTGATTCGTTTGTTATTAGTTCTTAGTTAAAGCCAATTTGCATTTGTTTAGTTTGAGTCTATGTTTAAAAATTTGTTTAAGCGCGCTTCGAATTATCATGGATCGATAATTATCGATAATTATCGATCCCCTCTCTTTGTTTAATTAAAATTTGTCATTTGTCTTATCAGTTACTTGGATTGGATGCATGTATGTATATATAGCTTTCTGTTATGGATCATAATTGGTCAGATGTTGTGGCATATTTGAATTGTACATTCAGTTAATTAGTTTATTTTCCTCCACTGAGCTTTTTACCATCGCTTTTTCTCTGCTGGAATTTGAAATAGTTTTTTTTTTCGATATAATTCGATTTTTTTTATACTTATCATCATTTTATTATTTACATTTGCGTGTTTAATGCAAAATTTAAAGCAAACATAATTTCACAGCCGTACTCCTCATATTTCTCGGATTTTGTTGTTGTCCCGCCTTTATATATATAATATATTAGTTTTCTTTTTTTTTGTTTGATGTGCTATCAAGTGAAAAATGTCGACCAATGATCGATTTGAGTTGTTGTCTATTTAAGTTTTGGTTGTTGCTGGTCCTGCTCTCTATATATTTATCATATATATGTGTATATATCTCTAGAATTAATTGCTACGATCTTGGGGCTTTGATTTGCTATTTTATTTCGAAAGAGAGACGGAGATGGCTTCAGAGTCTTTATTAGTCTTTAGCCTAAAGTTGAAACAAGAGAGATCTATATAACTAATTATCTTGAAGGGGGTTTTATTTTTCCTATCACGTACCATACGTGTCTACAAAGCTTTTCCTCAGCTGATTATGCAATCGATTTTGTATCGAAAAGTAGAACCTATCGATTATTATAATATTATTATTATTATATCGTTAACAGGGCTTAGGTTTTACCTTGGGCAAAAATTTCTTATACGAAACATAGGTTTTCACTTACACGTTACTCGCTACTCGTTACTCGTTACTGGTAACTCGTTACTCGTTACATGTTATATATGCCGCTCTCCATAACATTATCTACTTTGATATATACTATATAGAATTTGATTCAAATGGATTGAGGTGTTTGTGAATGTGCAATGTCTTTATTTTTTTTAGCCTACGATAAAATTAGCACCAATGCAAGAGATAATAATGATTCATTAGAATAGTTTGCTTGTTCTTCTTTTTTGTTTTTGTTTTGGAAAGAATGTTTTGCCAAGATATGTGTAATTTACTGCAGTGTATTTTTCCACCTAATTTTTCTAGGTTTTTTTTTCTTGTTTCGTGATAACAAAAAGTAATTTCTACTACGATTTTAGCATGAAAAACAAAACACAAAACTTAAGACTTTTCTCCTTTCCAGTTAGCTAAACACTAATCAACAATTTGTTTGATCCAACAGAGCTATATGCTCTTCCTTCTTATATATCTATCCTTCTCTTGTATATATATTTGTATATATATTTTTATTTTCATATATATATATATATATTTATTTTGTTACTAAAGAGTCTTAGGAGCTAGAGACTGTCTTATCCGTTTGCTTGATGAGTTTATTCTGGTTTCTTTTGTGTATATATATATATCCAATATATGTATATATATCCAACGATTCTGGGGGCTGAATGAAATTATTATTGTTCCTATTTAAGTCTGGGGATATTACGTGAAAACCTATGCCTCTGGTAATCAGGGAGAGAGGAGACAGAGACAGAGACAGAGAGAGAGAGAGTAACAACAAGTAACAAAATTATAGCTCTGGCTATGTGACTTCAAGTTATAAGTTCAGGAAACTATTGCCCAGAAAGCCCAGCATTATGGTGGACATGGCTATCGGGGCGAGGCGTACATTCGAGGCGGTGCTGTTTCCTGCAAGGATTTCGGCACGTTTTCGCATTCGTTCCTGTGGAGAGAGAACGAAAGGAGTTTTAAGAGGTTTTAATGGTTTTTTTTTTGTTGGAATATTCACCTGGTACAGCTTGTCCTCGCCGGGCGGATCTAGGCACTCAAACTCGCAGCAACGCTCGCCCACTCGAAAGTTTTTGCAAAACTAAATGGGGGTTTAAAATATTATAATAATATTAATAATAGTAATAATATATTTAAGAAATTATTTGAGCCAGAAAAAAATTGGGAGTTATAATTAAAAACCTACGTTAATTGATAATATACATAAATATAAAAGGAAATGATAATAATATTTGTCTTTTTGTAGAAATTTAAATATTTTTTCATATATTAATGAAGAATGTTAGCAAAAATTACTATTAAAATTATTATTAAACTTATTATTAAAATTATTATTAAAAAATTTATTAAATTGTTAAAAACAGTTTCAAATTATAGCTAAAAATTACTCGAATGCTAGAACCAGTTGAAAATTTTAAAGAAAAGCTACTTAAATGCTGGAATCAGTTGGTTTTTATAGAAGAAATTACTTTACTATTAGAAATATTTGGAAAATCCAGTTAAAAATTCATTTCTTTCTAAAATCAGTTGGGAATTGAAACCAAAAATAATTTAATAATTATTTTAATAGGATTATTTAATTAAAACAATTTTTAAACTAAAATTTCAGCTTATTCTCAGCGTTTGTGTGATGTTTTCAGCTTTCAAGGCACTTTTGTGCTTAGAATTTATTTTAAAATCATTCGGGAATTTAAGTTACAAATAATTTAATAATGATTTTAATAGATATTTTTAATTAAAATAATTTTAAATTAAAATTCCAGCATATTCTCAGCATTTGTGGGATGTTTTCAGCTTTTAAGGCACTTTTGTGCTTCGGCGTTCAATGTTTTCGATATTATATAAATTATATTAAAAATATTATATAAAATTCATTACAAAATCAGTTGCGAATTAAAGCCAAAAATCATTTAATAATTATTTTAAAAGGATTTATTAATTAATATAACTTTTAAGCTTATTCTCTGCATTTGTGTAATGTTTTCAGCCTTCAAGGCGCGTTTGTTTCAATGGTTTCAATGTTTTTGATATTTTATAAATATCTAGAGTTTGTTTATATTTTTTATAAATTTAATGAAAAGATAGATATTTAGTAAACTCACATAGGGCGGATCACAGTAGATGGCCTTGCACCACAGTGGCTCGGAGTGATAGCAAACGCAGAGGCTGCAGACACCGGGCCCGGGGACATACAGCATTCCATGGTTCACCTTGTTGCCCTGGAAGTCAACGCAGTCCTCCTCCAAAGCAGCTGAAAAAAAAAAGAAATTCAAATTAAAATTAAAATTAAAGAACATTTTATTTGATTAATAAATAAATCAAAAATACATATATGTGTAATTTTGAGACTGTGCTCTACTTCAATCCGGCTAATCCGCCGCTTGATCCCCAGGGTTCAGTGACTATCAATTTGATTCACCCGTAGGGGTCACTCCGGAAAGCCCAGATAGTGAATATTTTTGCGACTTGAGGCGGTTCTAACTTGCTAATCGATCGCTTATATCACTCAAGGCGATTGTGTTATTATTTTTTCTTTTTTTTGGAATTTTTAATGAATGAATGAAAGAATGGAAATATGTTAACATGTGAGTTTTGTAAATAAATAATAAACTAAATACATGTCAGTGCTAGAACGAGGAGAGTCCCTGACAGGCCAGGACACGTGTGGGGACAGACAGACAGCCTGCCAGCTGGCAGGACCATGATGGATGGGGTCAGCAGGAGGAGGAGGAGGAGGTTTCGGTCTCCGGCTTGGCCTCAACTTCGGCTTTCTGTCCGCCGGAGACCCCGCGAGACACTTAAAAAAGCCCTCTTAGGTTGCCAGTGACGTAGGCTCGGCATAAGCTTCGAACTCGAACTCAAACTCAGTTGAACTCGAAAGCGAACTCGAACCTCGGTTGCAAGCCACTTCCGAGAGCACGGATACGGACATGGAACATGGACACGGCGACAGGAGTACGGACAACGGCCACGAAATACGGATGCGGTCTGGGGCGAGCTTTAATGGGTCGCGTGCTACACGCAGCAAAAAGAGGGGTGTCCTCGAAGTAAACTAATTACCTGGCAGATATTTTTTTGGGGGAAAGGTTGAGCACTAATACTAATAATACTAAATAATACAAAATAATACAAAATAATACAAAATAATACAAAATAATACAAAATAATACAAAATAACACATAATAATACAAAATAATACAAAATAATACAAATAATACAAACTAATACAAAATAATACAAAATAATACAAAATAATACTAAATAAAACTAAATAATACTAAAAAATACTAAAAAATACTGAATAATACTAAATAATACTAAATAATAATCAAATTCACACATTAAAGACATGAAAATAAATATCCTTACTAAAAATTTGAGTTTCCCCTTTGAAATTGGAAATTTGTTTAGAAAATATAATTTTAGACTGAAGACAAAACAAAAACCTGCTCTAAAAATTAAGAAAATAATTAAAAATAAAAATACTAAACTTTACTTCAATTGAAAATTATTTGTTTGCCAGCTCCTCAAATACTTTATTTATTTTCGGATTTATTTTAAAGTGCAGTCCAGTGGCGCTGTCAAGTTTTTACTTCTTTCGCTTGTTTTCCACCTACTTTGCTCATTTTCTTGTTTGCCCCGTTTTCACTTTCGTAGGAAAAGCAGCAACGCAGCCACTGGGAAAACTTTTTGTTTTTTTTTTGGTATTTTTTTTGTAATTTTTGGTCGGATGCTGCAGTTGTTTGTTCACATTGTTTGTTTGCCATGCAACGTGTCCTTTTTTACCCCACACCCACACATACACATACATACAATCACGTGCACGTGCTTTTTCTCTTTTATCTGGTGCCGGTTTTTCCCTCCCCGTCCCCATTCTTTCCCTGGGTCCTTTTCTGCAGTGGCAGTGGCAGGTTCTCCTTCTTAAGATCGCTGAATAATTAAAAGCCAGCGTTCAACTTTCGTGCGCCAGCTGTCGTCCAAACAATTTAGCTGTGTCCTGGGTCAAAGTTTAGCAGGCCACCGCCCACTTTGCGCCGCCCATCGTACGCCTTTCATGTTAACCTTCGCCCTTCTCGGTGAGTAATGCACACTGGGGAAAAAAATTTATACAAAAACAACAACAAAAAAATGCACACAAATATTCGATACTCTCGGGGATAATCCCAACTGCATACAGAAAGAGTTTTGGGGAAAATATCGCACTAAATTGTATATCGAAAATATTGTTGACTTCAAAGCATCAGTATTTTTAGATAAATATCTTTATAACTACCAATAAAAATCGATACATATCGATATAATCTTTATAAATCGATAAATACAGATATAATTCGAAAAATCGATATAAATCGATAAAAAAAATTTAATTTTTAAAAGCAATGGAAAAATATCCGTAAAATGTTATAATATTCCTATAGCTTGAGCATTTTTTTTTCCAAGTGCATGTCCTGGCCAAACTGCATTTAATGGCAAGAATGCGCCTGCTAAAGCCAGCGGCCGCATTATTTTACAATTATGTTTATTACTTTTTAATGCCTTCTCTGCCATAGCTGGGTTTTTCTCATTTCCACCTGACCCGGTGCAGATTTTCCGGGGGCTTGGGCATATCCCAGGGTGCTTCCCAGGGTCGCGGCTTATTTATAAATAGCTTTTTGTTGTTGACATTCCTTGGATCCTCCTGCTCGAGTGGAAAGAATTCAACCGAAATGCGTCCTTTGTTCTATTCTTGCGGAAAAAAAAATCAATTTTTGGGGGAAAATTGCAGTCACATTTCAGTGTCGGAAATCTATTTTTATATAATTAAAGATTTTTAAGAAGATTTTTATGAGGAAATTTATTTGGAGTATATTCCAATTTATATGAAATTTATTTGAAATTTATAAGAAACTTATTTGAAGTTTTTTTTGAAATAAAATTGAAATTTATTTAAAATATTTTTGTAGTTTATTTGAAATTTATTTGAAATTTATTTGAAATTTATTTGAAATTTATTTGAAATTTATTTGAAATTTATTTGAAATTTATTTGAAATTTATTTGAAATTTATTTGAAATTTATAAGAAACTTATTTAAAGTTTTTTTGAAATAAAATTGAAATTTACTTAAAATATTTTTGTAGTTTATTTGAAATTTATTTGAAATTTATTTGAAATTTATTTGAAATTTATTTAAAATTTATTTGCAATATATCTGCAATTTGTTTTCAATTTATTTGCATTTTAGTTTTCAATTTATTTGCAACTGCCCTTTTCAATTGACTCTAATTTATATGATTTTCCGCCCGATTGAGGCTTGTTTGGCCTCGATTTCTACTTATATATTTATATATATTTTTCTGCTTGTTTTTCTATGTCAATAACACTTTGTTTTCAATACGCTTAGTTTACGATTGCAATTTATGTCACATATTTTATTTTTCTCCTATTTGATGTTCTATTTTAAGTCATGGGGAAATAGTTGAAGTAGAATCTTTAAGGTTTCGTTTATTTCATTTCATTTTCATTCTATTCATCATTAACTTAATATTATATTGATTTCCCTGGCTCTGATTCTGTACAAATAAATTGATTTAAAATCGCAGCATTTGAATATTTATAGAGCGACATTAAAAAGCTTTTAAGGTATTTTCCTAGCTGGACCCCAATCAATTTCTGTGGCAAGTTTACTTTCAATGTCAACGGCGGCTGCCAGGCTGGCTGCCACTTGACGTGGAGAATGCTAAACAGAATTTCCACTCACTCGAAAAAAAAAGAAGAGAGCGAGGCGAATGATGGAAAAAAGAAGGAAAATTAAATCAAATGCACTTGCCAGTGTTGCAGCCTTGTTTCGAACACACAGCAGTTCATAAATGCTTAAGCGGTGAGGAAAACCCAAGAAAGCGAGCTGACAAGGAGGAAAGGGGGGTTAGGCAGGGGCTTTGGAAAAGTGGAAAAGTGGCAGGGTCACTGGTGGCATCGTTGAGTGAGTGCAGCCATCAAGTTTTCCACTTTTTCTAGCCTGCTTTGTGGGTCTCATTTGCACAGAAACAAATTTTATATATTTTTGGGGATGCCCAGGAATTTTAAAAATATTTATTAAAATAATTAATTTAAAAATTTAAATATTTAACAATTTTTAAATTATTTTTAAAGAATGTCTGCATGCAGACACAGCTTGGAAGTTTGAAATGTAACGATATATCGATAAAACGCGATATATTAATACTGTAAAGATATTTATCGATGACATACGTATGAAATAAATCGATTTTTCAGATATTTTATCGATATAATATATACTGCATCGATAATTTGTGATAAATATCATAATATAGATTTTTGTATATCGTTAAAATATTTCCATATTTAAAATATTATTGTTTTAATAGAGTTTACGATATTTTGTAAAGGGTATTGATATATTTTTTCAAGGAATATCGAACTTCTCATTTGGATATTTGTAGATTCTAACTGTATAGCTTTTAAATATATTATAAAAATATGATAATCGTTGAAAATATACCCAAATATACCAGAATATACCGAAATATACCGAAATATACCAAAATATCCCCAAATATACCCAAAAGTATACCCAATTATATACATTTTAATTGTAAAGCTTTAAAATATATTATAAAAATATGAAAATCGTTGAAACTGTTAAATATATAAACTTTAAAAATATATTTAAATAATAATAATTGCAATTAAAAAATTCATAGATTTCTCTCTGTGCACATGATGGCTTGAGCTTTCCTGTGTATTGGCCATCACTAATGAGACTTGGCCAAGTGCGGGGAAAATGGAAAATAAGAAAAACAGTCAGGCAGTCAGGCTGAAACATTTTGTGGACATTTGTTTTGGCGGCGAATTGCCAACGGAAGCAAAGATTATAAAACCATTTTGAATGCCATGGTGCAATGTAATTAGCCCGGTCACGTCGTACAGTGCCACCCTTTTTTCCTTCCCCTCCACCACCCCCTGATGTAATACGCTTTATGTGTGCCTTTTGTCTCTTGTCTTTTGCCTGTCAACGTGTCGTATGCGTAATGTGTCATGTCGTAAGCCGGAAAAAGCTTGTGTGGGAAATTAAATAGAGTTTAAGTGCTATTTAAGTTGTTTCTTTACTTTATAAATTATTAAATATATATATTATTTATTTATTTATTTATTTCCCCACTTTTTCAGTTCCTTCTTCAATTTATAAATTATTAAATATATATATTATTTAATGATCCGCAAAGCAAGTCAATTATTTGCTTTATTTTCCCCACTTCTCTAGGCTTTGGGTAATTCTCAAATTAAAAATTGATTTTTCATAAATGAGGGCGTGGCCTCAAGTTTTGGCCACAGTTCAATTTAATTCATATTTTATACAATAATAAGTGCCTCGAGAAGGGGGCTTCGAGAGCCCCATCATCAGGCATGACTGGCCTTGACAGGATTGCCCCATAGATTGTCCTCATGATGAGCTGAGGCTCGATTATCATAATCATATGACTCTTCTTGCAGCTCTTCAGTTCTTGTCGGCACTTGAGCTTCGATTGATTGGACCCCCATCATCATAATACCACTAGAACCTCCATCATTATCATCATCATCATTATCAAAGGGTATAATAGTTCCGATAATCAGAACTTAAGCACACACAAAAAACAGGAGTAGGTAAATGTAAATGTAAATATAAATGAAAATGAAAATGTAATTAGCTGTAACCCAAAGCGCTTTTTCATCGATCCACGGTGGCACTTTATGTAAGCTTAATGCGGTCAAAAGGTAAGAGAATTAGCCAAGTTACTCAATTGTTTGCTTTTTTAGGGTAGAAGTACCTGGTAGTTCTACTAACAATAGTTCTCAACATCTAGTACCTGGCCCAAAGAGTTCTGTAAACTGAAACCAAACAGGTTTTGAATATTTAAGAAGATGTATTTAATTAAAGTAGAAATTTAGAAATAATTTGCTTTAAGGTACAAGTTTAAGTTGTAAGCAATTAAGCCTTTCTTTTACCCTTGCTAGATAATCTTAGCAATTATTTTTGGTTCTGATTTTCTCAGAATATGATTATTGATTTTAAATACTTCAAAATGTATTTGTTTTTTAATTTTAAAATGTTATTTTTATAGAAATTCTATTATATTTGTACAGAAATTATATCTAGAATAAGAAATGGTAGTACGAGTTACCCAGGAACCTATTATTTAGCATTAATTCAAAGGAATTTAATTAAAAAATTAAAAAACAACTAATGCTAGAAATTTATATTAATAACATTTTATGCTAGAAATTTATATCCTTTAAAAATACATTAATTGAAAAATAAAATAAACATTTAATGCTAGAAATTTATATCCTTTTAAGAACTTTCACTGCAGCATGCCATTAATTACCCCTCAAGCGCCACTAAGTATGCTACAGAATGCCCAAAGATTGATGAGAGACCTGAAATCGTTCAAATATCTCTATAGAGATATATATATACATACATATATCTCTATATATATATATGTAAATATGCATCTCCATCTCCTTGGGCCCTTCAGCATTTGCCACATGTTCCAGTTTGTACCAATCTGCTTTCATTCCTCCACCTTTCCTAAACTCTAACATTCAAATTTTGTGTAACAAGCCCGAGGGTCTCGGGAAAACCAGGGAAAATGGGGGAAAAAGAGTGCTTTTCGCGGGGCTGAACATTGCATGTGCAAAGTCAAGGCTACACACAAAAATTGTTCAATAGAAAATAGAAATAAAAACTTTGTTGTAATATGTAAAAAAAATATGTCCAAGGAATTCTGTTAATTAGAATAGTTTTTAAAATTTTTATTATAATTATTTTGCGATTTTTATAGGGATTTTTGGTAATGGAAATTTCATTATTTTATTAAAATATTTTTAGAATATTTATTTAGGTTTTTTAAACTAACTTTTAGCTAAGGAAATAATTTCTTTATTTTGTTTCTTATTTTTTCAGCTTTAAATATTTTTGTTTAGGATTTTTAAAGTGACTTTTAGCCATGGAAATAATTTCTTTATTTTGTAAAGTGCAGCTTTATCCTTTTTCTCATATTTTTGTTGCTGTTACAAAAATCTCAAGACTTTTTCTGCTGGCAATTGTTTATGGCTCCGACTCTGGGCTTGGCGCACATAAAAGGAAAACAGAATCATCAAATTTGATTGAGCACCGGGCAGGTGAAGCAAGTACAGTCAAGACTCGCTGGGAATAAATTTCTTTCTATATTATTCATTATAAAATATAAATACATATAATTATAAATTTATTAATTTTGCTCGTCAGAGGAATTTTATTATTTTCAAATAAAAGTTTTGCCTTTTTAGTCAGACTTCACTGTAAGAGGCAGATTTATTACCGACTCACCGGCGCCTTTGAAACTGGAGTGCGGTTGTTGTAGGCTCGCAACCTTCGATATATGCAAATCGAAAGAAGAAAAAAAAAACCAAAAAAAAAGTAGGAGAACTAGAAGAAAGAAATATCAAAGGAGAGAGGAGGAGAACTAGAAGAAAGAAATATCAAAGCCACGGCAGGCCACTGACAAAGTTCTGACAGTTACCGTTACCCCCCCAGCAGGTGTAACTGTGTGTGCGTGCGCGCTAGTGTGTGTGTGTGTGTGTGTTGATACAACGAAATTAAGTTTTGTGTAAAACGCAACGGGACGCAATTGTTATTCCATCAAATCGCGTCATTCGCTTCGATTAAGGTGCCAACAAAGAAATTCCGCCAACAAGAAAAACCAAATTAATACAGTGGCGCATCAGTCTCCATGGGTGACCCCCTCAAAGAGGGTGAATTTTAATTGGGATTTTCCCAAGCCCCCCTTTTGGGTTTGGGTATTATTAAAGCCCGGCATTAAATTTAGCATGGCATGACATGAAGTTAACCAACAACAACAAAGTAACGGAATAAGGAACTGAGTGAAAAACATACATATTCCAGCGTGGGAGCTTTGACATAGCGGAAAGAGGAATGCAATTGAGTGAAAAGAATAGTGATCAACTGAGTGACAAACTGAGTGAAAAGGAGTTAATGTTAACCAACAACATCAAAGTAACAAAATAAAGAACTGAGTGAAAAACTTAAGCCGGCGTGGGAGCTTTGACATAGCGGAAAGAGGAATGCAATTGAGTGAAAAGAAGAGTGATCAACTGAGTGACAAATTGAGTGACAAACTGAGTGAAAAATAGTTAAAGTTAACCAACAACAACAAAGTAATGGAATAAAGAACTGAGTGAAAAACTTAAACCGGCGTGGGAGCTTTGACATAGCGGAAAGCCCAATGCAAATGAGTTAAAAGCAGAGTGATCAACTGAGTGAAAAAACTTCATTAAAAACTGAGTGAAAAAGAATAAACACAAAAAATAATAGCAGAGTGAAGAAGAGAGCGAATAACAGAATAAAAAACAGAGTCAAACAACAACAACAAAGTAACGAAATTAAGAACTGAGTGAAAAACATAATCCGGCGTGGGAGCTTTGACATAGCGGAAAGGGCAATACAAATGAGTGAAAAGCAGAGTCATCAACTGAGTGAAAAACTGAGTAAAAAACTGAGTGAAAACTGTATTAAAAACTGAGTGAAAAAGAATTAAAACGTAAAAAATAACGGAGTAAAGAATAAAGCGAATAACTGAATCAATAACAGAGTAATAAACAAGGTAAAGAACAGAATCATCCTGGCAACCAGACTGAAGAGAGCAGTGTAAAACTAACAATTAAATGAAATAAATTAAATTAAAATAATAAATGAAAAAAAAGGCACAATGAAGATCCGAGTTAACCGAAATAACAAAGTTAATCTAAACAACAGAATGAACCTGAATAACAGAGTGAAAAGCAGAGTGATCAATAAAATAAAAAACAAATTAAAGAACATAATTATAGAGTGAACAATTGAGTGGAAAACAGAGCGAAGAATACGGTAAATACCAGAAAAAACAAAATTAAGATCCGAGTGAATCTGAATAACTGAGTGAAACCTGAAGAGCAGGGTGAACCTAAATAACAGAGTGAACATAAATGAGTGAACATAAATGAGTGAACATAAATGAGTGAACATAAATGAGTGAACATAAATGAGTGAACATAAATGAGTGAAGCTAAATAGGGTGAACCTGAATAACAGAGTGAACCTGAATAACAGGGTGAACCTAAATAACAGAGTGAACCTAAATAACAGAGTGAACCTGAATAACAGGGTGAACTTGACTAAAAGAGTGAAAAGCAGAGTGAAGAACAGAGTAAAAAACTCAGTGAAAAACAAAATATAAAAACTTAGTAAAGTCAAGAATGAATAAAAGTGTGAATAAAAGAGTGATTAAAAGATTGAATAAAAGAGTGAATAAAATAGTGAATAATAGAGTGAACAAAAGTGTGAAAAAAAAACAAAGTAAACCCAATCTGAAACTGCAAATAGCAACAAATAATAGCTGAACATGAAAATGCCAACGAATGGAATACAAAAAAAACCATATGAGATGAGACCTTAAGGTGAGTGAAAAATCCAAGTGATCATTAAGTTAACATTAAGTTAAAATTAAGTTATTAAATGCCAATTACCTGTATAGGGGCTGAGGCAGCCCAGCAGGCAAAGAGCCAAAAAGAGCCGGCTGATTGCGTCCGATGGCAGACGGATCGACGTCATCAGGCATTGCAAATGCAATGGTTGCTGCAGCTGCCAAAGCAATTTATGTTGCTGTTGCTGTTGTTGCTGCTGCTGCTGCTGCTGCTGTTGCATTGTTGGTGTTGCCAGCTGACGTCGCCATGTCGTGTCGAGCCCATTGATTGTTATTGCTTTTGGTATTGGTATTGGTGTTGCTCCTGCCAGTAGTGGTGTCCTTGTTGTTACTGCTGCTGCTGCTGCTGCTGCTGCTGCTGCTGATGTTGTTATTTTTGTTATGGCCGCCGCTTTGATTGGTGCGGCTGCCACAGGCAATGTTGCTGCTGGTGCTGCTGCCGCCATCGAAGTTGCTGGTATTTTAGGGCTGCCTGGGCGCCATCCTGCTGCTTCTGTTGCTGTTGCTGTTACTGTTGTCATTGTCAGGCGTTGATTTTGAACTTGGCGCTGGCAACAAAAAATATATTGCTGGTGCTGCAACTGCAACTGCTGCTTGTCCTGGCTCCTTGCTGTTGCTGTTGCTGTTTAGGGGTCCTTGAGTGTCCTTGCACTGTTTGTGTGTGTGGGTGGGTGTGTGTGTGAGTGTACAAAGGTGACAGATTATTGGAAACATAATCAATTTGAAAGTTCTAGTACAGTGTGGGCTTTAATTCTGTGCAAAATGAAATGAAAGGTAGCCAAGATTTTCAAGATTTGAGATTTGTATATATTTTTAATAATAATTTTTATAATTTTAAATTGATATTTTATGGTTTTTATAATTTAAAATGAAATAAAATCAGTAATTTAAAATAAAACAGTGATTTTAAAAACTATTTCGAAAATAATTAATTAAAATAATGAATTAATTCATTATTTATTCATTCATTCATTTTATTCATTCATTCATTTCATTCATTCATTCATTTTCCTGGATTTTGATTATAAATCAATTAAATAATTCCAATATTTAATAACTCAGCTATGAAATTGATCAATTTTAATTTATTTGTAATTTTAAACAAATAAATAAAATGAGAATAACGATTTTAATTAAAATTCCTAGGTATTGCTTTAAAATATATAAATTTTTCCATGAATCTTGATTCTACTTTTATGAATTTAATAAAATATTCACAGAAACTGCTAGGAAATTAAATTAATTTCTATATTTTGTTTTATAAATAAAGATATATATTCAAGAAAATGTATTAAATTCTTATTTAATTACTTTAAATATTTTTTTAAACTTGATAAACCATTTAAATATAAAGAACCTGTTTTAAGTTTGATAAAAGCCTCAAAGAACCTTAGAAAAATTTGTATAAATATTTCTTGGCAAGTTTCCTTTAGCTCTTTCTTTGATTTTCTTTCTGGGGAAAAAGTGCATTCTTTAACTTGCACCACTGTGGCTGCCTCTGTGTGTGTTTGTGTGTGTGGAAAAGTTTTCTGCATTGTGTCGACAGATAGTTTTTGGCAGCACCTTCTTCGTATTTTGTATTCTCTCCCAGTGTGTGTGTTAGTGGGAAGGGGAAAAGTGGGTGGCAGTTTTCTTTTTGGGGGCGTTTTTGCTGTGTGGATCAGCTGTTGGCTCTCCGCTTCCGTGTTTGGCAGCCGAATTGGCTTGTTTACAAAATCTTCTGGCCGTGGATTTTTATTTTTTTTTTTGTTATTTACGAATGAACGAATTTTTGGCATTTTGTGGTTGCCAGAAAAATTTAACAAAAACAACAAAAATAATGCAGGAAAACTGCAGAAACACACACACATCCTTTGGCATAAATTATAAATTATATTTAGCAAGCGACAAGTTTGAGTTTGAGTTTGAGTTTGAGTTTGAGTTCGGAGTTGGAGTTTCACTTCACGCGCCGCCTTATGGATTTTCCTCTTCACACACACACACACTCACACACACACACACAGGGGCAGACGCATAAGCGCATTGATTTTCCCTTTATATTCCCTTTCTTTCCTATTTTTTTGGGGCTATTTTCAAGGCTTTCTCTCTGTGCTCCTTTTACTACTTACATCTCACGTAAAAATGTTTAACTTTCGACACCAACACAAAAAAAATTCCGCACGCAAAGCACTAAAAATACTAAAAAAAATAGAAAAGGAAAAGAAAATTGCAGGAGAACAAACACAACAACAAGCTTGTGGGGGAAAATTCAACGCGACAGCAGCAATGGCCATAGTAGCCTCCAATTTCCACCCGATTTTCCATTCATTTTGCTGCGAGTCCTTTTCACAACTGTCAACTTTGTTTGCTGATTGCTTTTTTTGTTTCGTTTTTCATTTATTTTTTTGTTTGTTTTTTTTTTCCGTGTTTTTCTTTTTGCCGTTTTTGTTGATTTTTCCCCGCAAAAGAAAAGCTGCTGCAGGAGCAGCAGCGTCAAGTTTTGGAACCGAAAACGAACTGAATGGGGAGATGCCGTTTCCCGACGAATCCGGAGATGCGTGGATGTCCAAAATCCGAATCCGGAATCCGGAATTCTGAATCCGCAGCGTGGATTCCAAGAGAGCGCCAAGGGCCAACTGACGCCGTCGTTCGCTGAGGCTGCTGCGCTCCCTCTGATGCGTGGTTGCCCCGCAGCAGCAACAGCGGCAACAGCAGCAGCAACATTGCTTGCAACACGTTGCCGTTGGAAGCTTTCGTTCGATTTGGAAGCTAATTTTCCTTCAAGCTTCTTGCCATAGCAATTTTTTGAACCTAAAAACCTTTGAGTTTTGACTAAATTCTTTAGCTTTTCCTTTAGCGGGAAACATCACTAAAAATTATAAAAAAAATCGTATTACTTGCAAGAATTTAATTTAAATTCTTGGGTTGATTTTTTACAAAAATGTTTTTATTGAGGAAATCTTTAGATATTTCGTTTGGTGGAGTTTCTCTTAGAATGAATAATTTATTCATTGGAAAGAATTAATAGCTGAGTTCATCATTGAATTCCGGATTCAGGGCCGTGTTCATTTCTAAGTTCATCTTAAAGTTCTCTTAGAATGAATAATTCATTTATCGTAATGGATTATTAGCAGAATTCATCATTGAATTCAGGATTCATGGCCATGTTCATTTTTTAGGTTCATCTTAAAATTCTCTTAGAATGAATAATTCATTCATCATAAAGAATTATTAGAAAAATTCATCAGTGAATTCAGGATTCATGGCCATGTTCTTTTTTTAAGTTCAGCTTAAATTTTGATTGCTTAATGGTAGTTAAAGTTGAAAAGCTGATTTAAAATAAATCCTAGTTGAGTTCCTTCCTTTAAAAATTGCTCGGTGATGGCTCTAGGAATTGACCAATAACTCATTATGAGAAGTTTACTGGAAATCACATCGCTGCAATTGAGGTTTTAACAATTATTTATTAAGGATTTATTTTATTAATTAAATTTAACAAAAAAATTCTAGTTCCTAGATTATTTTGGGGAATTTTAACAGATTCATCTGTTCTCAACCAATTTTGTAATAAAAATTTAGAGTTTATCAATGAACTAGGATTGCAATGACTTAACATTCATCGAATTTCTAAAATTAATCATTTAAAATTACACCAAAAATTCAAAGTCTAGTTCTTTTATAATTCAGCTTATGAATTTTGCATGTAATTCATTGTTTCAACTGGAAACCATTCAGCATTCATTGAATTTTAAGATTTTCAAAGTTCATTTCATGAAATCATAAAATTTCATTCTAAAATGTAGCTAAAATTAATGGTGGAAAGTTTACTTTGTAATTCTTAGTTTACTTCATTAATAAACTGGAATTCATTCTGGAATGAAAGCCCTAATCGACTTTCCAGTTCTTGTAAATTCTTGTAAATTAATAAGTCAATGAATGCCATTTCTAATACATCGTGTAAATCAATTTTTTATTGTTAACGTTTGGTAAGTTCACCAAAAATTCATTATATAAATTCATTTATGATTCATCCTGCGAAACATAAGTTCATTTATGATTCATCCTAAGAAATATAAGTTCATTTATTATTCATCCTGAGAAATGAACTTATATTTAATCAATTTAAAGGCTTCTCGGAAGCTAGGGAAGGGTCTCTGTAAATATTTATAAATAAAGCAACCTTAGAGTTATCCTTCAGCTGTTTGTCAACTAATTGTCACAAAAAAAAAGGGAAGGAGTTTGGAGAATGGTCAAAAAGCGAATGAAAATCGAAGAAACCCCATACCCAGAGGTAAGCCAGGTGCAGAAGGATTACAAGCCGAAGTGGAGGGAACATCCTCCCGACTTGAACTTGTACTTGAGAAGGAGGAGCTGCCTGCTGGTAGCCTCTGGCATCTCTAGTCTGCAGCAAGGACGTCGCGCCACCAGGCCCTACTACACGGTGTCCAATTTTGGCGCCAAGCCGCCAGTCACGGCGACGAAACCCATCAAGGACGAGGAGCGGCTGGAGCGGATCTTCAAGAAGCTGGATCGTGATGGTGATGGTCGTATCGATATCCATGATCTCTCTGCAGCTCTGCACGATCTGCACGGCTTGTCGAGCGTTTATGCAGCCAAATTCCTGCAGCAGCAACCGCATTTGGCCTCGGGAAGGAGTCTGGGCTTTGCCGAGTTCCTGCATTATGTGCGAGAGCATGAGAAGAACCTGATATTGCAATTCTCGCATCTCGATAAGAACGGTGATGGTCAGGTGAATGTGGAGGTGCTGATAGCTGCCTTCAAGGATCTCGGCCTGGATATTGATCTCGAAGAGGCAAAGACTCTGCTCACACGCATGGATAAGGACGGGAGCCTGAATATAAGCTTCAATGAGTGGCGCGACTTTATGCTGTTGGCCCCCTCAACGGATATCCGTGATTTGATACAATTTTGGAGACACTCAACATTTCTGGACGTTGGTTCAGATACGACAATACCCGATGATTTCACGCAGGACGAACTGCAGACGGGGCTGTGGTGGCGACACTTGGTGGCCGGCGGCATAGCCGGTGCTGTGTCAAGGACATGCACGGCCCCGCTGGACAGGATCAAGGTGTATTTGCAGGTGCAAACGCAAAGGATGCGCATCAGTGAATGCATGCAAATAATGCTCAAGGAGGGCGGCTCGTGGAGCATGTGGCGTGGCAATGGCATTAATGTCCTGAAAATTGCCCCGGAGACGGCTTTAAAATTTGCCGTCTACGAGCAAATGAAGCAATTTATAAGGGGCCAGGATACCACAAGGCAGATGACCATCATGGAGCGTTTCTGTGCCGGCGCCGCGGCTGGCGGGATCTCCCAGACCATCATTTATCCCATGGAGGTACTGAAAACCCGTCTTGCTTTAAGGAAAACGGGTCAGTATTCGGGTATTGTCGATGCCGCGGTGAAGATCTACCGGCAGGAGGGTGTCCGGAGTTTCTATCGTGGCTATGTACCAAATATCCTGGGCATCCTGCCTCATGCCGGCATCGATCTGGCCTTGTACGAGACCCTGAAGCATCGTTATAACGCCAGCCGGGACAGCAAGGAAACTCCTAGCTTCCTGGTGCTTCTCGGCTGTGGCAGCACATCGAGTGCCTTGGGTCAGCTCTGCTCTTATCCCTTGGCCCTCGTCCGGACTCGACTGCAGGCCCAGGCCGTCGAAACGATTGCCAATCAGCAGGAGACGCGGCCAAAGCAGAAGCAAATTCCGCTGACGATGCGCGGCCAATTCCGGAAAATTGTCAGCCAGGAGGGTCTGCTGGGGCTATATCGCGGCATTATGCCCAATTTCCTCAAGGTCCTGCCGGCGGTCTCCATCAGCTATGTGGTCTACGAGTACTCCAGCACTGCCTTGGGCATTAAAATGTCGTAAAGTGTCCTTTTTTTTCGTTTTTTTTTTTGGGATTGTTAAATGTCTGATTTTTGATTTAAATAAGATTTTTCATGGATTCTAAGAAATGCATTTGGATTTTTTTTAAAAAGGGTTTCATACATTTTTTTTTGGTAATTGGAAAATCGAAAAACTAAAAGCCAATAAATTGCTGAGGGTATAAATTATTAATTTCCAACTTTTTGACTAAAATTTTAAGTGGAAAATTGACAAAATGAATGGAAATAAATTGAGGTTCATTTGGAATTCATTTCGGATTTATCCTTTTCGTGGAAAATTCAATTTTTATTTCATAAAATAAAATAGTTCATTGGAAAAATGAAAAACTAAATGCAAAAAAAAGGCTGGGGGTATAAATTATTAATTTTCAACTTTTTGACTAAAATTTTAAGTGGAAAATTGAAAAAATGAAGGGATGAATAAAATGAGGTTCATTTGGAATTCATTTCGGATTTATCCTTTTCGTGCAAAATTCAATTTTTATTTCATAAAATAAAATAGTTCATTGGAAAAATGAAAAACTAAATGCAAAAAAAAGCTGGGGGTATAAATTATTAATTTTCAACTTTTTTACTAAAATGTTAAGTGGAAAATTGAAAAAATGAAGGGATGAATAAAATGAGGTTCATTTGGAATTCATTTCGGATTTATCCTTTTCGTGCAAAATTCATTTTTTAATTTATAAAATAAAATTTTTCATTGGAAAAATGAAAAACTAAATGCAAACAATTGTCAGTCTATCAATTATAAATTTCTTTTTAAATCATTGATTGGAAAGTCGGTAAAGTAAATATAAATAAATCGCTGAGGTCATCAATTTTCAATGGGAAAATAAAAAAATCAAAGAATCTGTGCCACAATGAAATGGAGTTTCTTTGGTATTTATTTTGTATTTATTCCACTTACTTAGTTTCCATCTTTAATCATTAAAAATGCCGTTAAAAAACCATTATAAAATTTATCTAACATTAATGGGAAAAGGTAAACTGTCATTTCATTGTGGAGTTCTTCAATAAATTAATTAATTAAGTATTAAAAGCATTTATTGAATATCCAATGAAATTTATTTGGGTTTTTTTAGGGATCGTTTTTTTTATGTTAAATAAATTCATTGGGAAGTTAATATTTAATTTATCGTAAAAGTTTATTTTTAATTCATCGCATTTATTAGCTTTCTGATTTTTACCAAATGTAAATTCACCAAGAAACTTACTTATAATTTATTCTGTGAAGAATTAAGTTTATAAATTTACGTCATTCATTGGATTTGATTTGATTAACAAACCCCTTCATAGCCTTGCCCCATAATTCCCTAAAATCAATAAAAATAATAACACTCTACTGGTTTTTTTTTTTAATAAGTAGTTTGGAAATGATTTTATTTCAATATATTTCATATTCATTCATTAGTTTATATTTTCGGTTTTTCTTTTTATACTTTTACACAAAAATGCTTGCGTGTTGTGTGTGTTTCAGTGTCCTTTTTTTTTTGTCGGGCTCGTCTCGTAGGTATTTTGGAGTAAGTTTTGTGTTTCTGTTCTCTGTTTTTGTTGTTGTTGTTTTTGTGGTTGTATGCCATTAATCTGAGTTTTCTTTGGACATAACTAGGTGTTAAATACAAGAGTTGTTGAGTTTTGTATCTCATTTAAATATTTTTATTTTTTGTTTTGTTTTGTTTACCATTTTTAAATGCATTTGTCGGAAAAGTTTCATCGAATTTCTCGTTTTTCTTAGCAGATTTCTCATTGGTTTTGTTCTTCTCAGCGATATTTGATTTGTTTTTCGTTTTTGGTAGGTAGGTAGGGTGTGTAAGGTAGGGTGTGCCAAGAGCTTTTTACATCTATTTTTATGTTTCATTTGTCGGCTTGTGTATATATATATATTTATTAACTATATTCATTACTCTGTTTCACATAGAATTTACTTAGCTTTGCTTTTGTCTCCTTGTCGTTCTTTGGTTTGATTTCCACATATACCATATATATATATTATCTATAGAGAGAGAGAGGGGGTTATCTCTTTCAATGTTTTAAGCATTACATAGGGAGGAGGGTGAGAGGTTGCCTGTGTGTAAAGGGTTCAAAGGTCAAGGAACTGAGTGCTGTAATTTCATTATTTTTACACCTATATATATATATATATATATATATATTTCTGTTCTGTGTGTGTGTGTGATTTTTTGAGATATATCCTTGCTTGCACTTTCTCTGATTTCTCTGATTTCTCGCTTACAAATTAAAACTATTTTGTATATATATATATTCTATTTTTGGTATTTGTATATAGTATATATATGTGGTGTGTATGTATACATATATATATATTGGATTTCATTTGATGGACATAAAATTGGAAAATATACTATTTTAGAGGCGTGAGGCGGAGTCGGAAGGTTTTTTTTGTGTGATTTATCCTTGAAGGAAAAGAAATGAAAATTACTTTAAAGAGCAAGCGCGGCCAGGCTTATATATCTATATATTATATATATATATATCTTTCTTTCTTTGTTTTCAGTGTGTGTTGGTTTTGAAAGAGCATCTTAACTTCGGCCTGCCGAAGAAGTATGCCATTCAAGGACCTCTTCTATGGGCTGTCTAAGCCTTGTTTTAAAATTTGTTTACTCTCTCTCTTTTTTTTATTTTTGTTGTATATTAAAATTGTAGTCTTTGTTTTTGGTAATTTGTGGTGTGTTTTTTCTATATATTTTCTTCTTGAAGTAAAGGCTTAGGAGGGTCTCTAGTTTATACACATACACTCTTAGTTTTTATAGAATAATCATCCTATATCAAGGATCAAGCAGTTTAGGTTCGATATCGGTGACGGATTCTAGCGGGGAAGTGGTCCATTATCGGTGGTTGGATGCCTTTGTCTTGCCTGGCCTGGATAGTTATTTATTTATATTTTTTTTAGAGTGTAATCTTTAACTGAAATTAATACAAAGAATTTTTAAAATTACACTGAAAAGTCATGGCAATTAATTCAAATTAAAGAACAATTTTCCCCTAGGCCTGTGTGTGTGTGTGTGTGAAAGAGATAGAGTAGGCATGTGTTGGTGTGTGGAAACCGTTTTGGAAGTTTTTCTCTTGAGTTTTTCTTTTTTTTAGTCATCGTCTGCCAGCCCGAGTTGTAAGTCACATAGAAAAGTATAAAGTAAGCATATGCCTGCGGTGCCATTATCCAGTTTTCCAGTTTTTCCCCAACATTTATCCACTTTTGTTCTTCGATTCCGCTTTTCCTCTATTACACGTACATAGGTGATATCGATCTCGTTCAAGATCGATTATAGTCGACAGGTAGTTGTGGTTAAGACCTACGAGATTGTTGAAGTAACTTTTTTGCAATGTGTGTCTGTTGTTATGTGTCTCTGTGTTTGTACATATATTGAATTGTAATTGTTATCGTTATCGTTACAGTTATCGTTATCGTGTTGCACATAGAACGGGGCAGGAGAGAGGGGGGGCTTTAAGTTGGTCCAAAAATTGCTACATACATATTTGATTTTTAGGTACAAACAAGCATTTGCATTTTTGGAACTTGTCATTAAATCGACAATCGAATCGCATTCGATTGTACCGATTACCATTTATCGTCATCATCGCTTTAACCAACTATCGGGAAGGGGGAAGCATTTAATTGACTGCCAAAAAACGTACGCTAAATATATTTACGTGTATTTCATTTTGTTTTTGTTGTCTTTTTTTGCCGAACAAAATTTGGTAGTTTGAATGTCCCTGCAATGGGCTTTGATAGGTTTATCGATGGCAAAATCGATATCTTGAAATTGAAAATTCTTTCGCTTTAAGATTTGTGTTGAATTACGGATTTCTTTTGGTGAGTAAAATATGTAAAAGGGAAACAGACATTGTGTTTATTTTAAGTGTACAAATATTCACCTATTGTCGCTTTTCTGATATCCTTTGAATATATATTTTAGGTTTATTATCAAACCTGGAAAACTGTTAATTTATTTTTGTTTTTATATATATTTTTTTTACATTTTTAAAGTGACATTTACTTTAGCTTAAAAAGGAATATTCACCAGTGCAAGGACATTATTATATTCGGCCTGCCAAATTCCACTTTACTCTTTTTTTTTACTTTTGCACTAAACTATTTTAGTTATTCTTAAAATTGTTTACATTTCGTTCTTGGGCTTAGTTAGTTGTCTTCATTTTTTTTTTTAATTATTTCTTTTAGTTTTTTATACATTTTTGTAAAACACCTAGAGTTCTTTTTACGATTTTTTTTTGTTTGTTTGGTTTGTAGTTGTAGTATCTTTAAGATAAATATTTATTTATGTATATATATATATATTTTTAATGTATATGTATAGTGGTTTTTTTACTCAAGTTTTTTTTTATTTTCTTTGGTTTTTTTTTGTCTTGTCTTGGTTTTCATTTTGTTTGTTGATTTTTTCTTTTAAATTCAAGTTTTAGTCTTTATGTTTTGTCATTCAAACAAGGGAAGTTGGTGGCATGAACAATATAATATAATATAATATAATATATATATAAAACGCTGTGACCAACTGGGCAAGGACCCACACAGCAGTAGTACATAGTTTAGTTTTAGTTTTAGTTGTAGTAGTTTTGTAGTTTTTTATTTTTTTGCTTGGTTTTTTTTTCTTTTTTGTAAGGCAACAAATCAATTTGATGTGTTAGCTAATTTCGAGTGGTTCTTTATTTTTATTTTAGGTCAGATACAGATACATAAATACATACATACATCTAGGATTTGTAGGGGGTTTACCTTTAAATTGGTTTTTTCTTCATCTTCTTAGTTTTTCATGGTTTCTTACTGGGGTTATCCTTGATTTCTTTTTGGGGTTTCCTTGGATTTTCTTTGCAAAGACATTTCGATAAACTTACTTATTAGCCGTGGCTAGTTCTCAAATCTAACTACAAAAAACACACACATATGGAGTGCAGAACCACTTAGTCAAGCTTTATACGCTTCATATTTATACATATATATTTATATTTATATATGGTATTATATAGCATATATGTATGTATGTGGTACTTGTAGAGGAAATATGTATATGTTTTTCGCAATTACAATGCACAATTAAGTTACAAGTTACGAGTATTTTGCTGCAAATGCAAATTTCTAGACATCCAAATGTACACTGAATAAATGTTGTTTCTGCTCTACACACTCGACAAAAAAAAAATAACAACATACATACATACATCTCTCGCTATATATATCTATTAAGTTTTGGAATATTTTCTCTAAAGCCAAGGACCAGCTTGGGTCTTATCTCTTTTTTCTCGCTGCTTAATTCTCGCTACTTGCTGCTAGCTTCTAGCTGCCGCTTCTGATTTCTCGCTACTCGTTACTCGCTGCTTTCTTCTCGTTACTCGTTACTCGCTGCTTGCTGCTTGCTACTCGCTGCTTGCTGCTTGCTACTCGCTGCTAGCTGCTTGCTACTCGTTACTCGCTGCTTTCTACTCGCTGCCAGCTGCTTGCTACTCGCTGCTAGCTTCCAGCTACTCGTTACTCGTTACTCGCTGCTTGCTACTCGCTGCTAGCTTTTCCTCTTACAATTCATATTTCTTAATCATTTATTTTCGTTTTTTTTTTGTTTTTTCTCTGGAATCAAAGCTTTGTGTCCTCGTTTTTTGTCTTACATATTTTAAAGAGTAATTAATTACATACAGAAATTTACATAGATCATTAATTAACTTGGATTTCATCATAATTTGTCGCAGATATGTTGCCTGTCTCTCTCCTCTCTCATTGCGAAATTGTTTTCAAAAATTTCCCCTGTAGGATTTATCCAATTTTTGTAACCATTTAGCAGCTGGGCTTCAGCGAGTAGTAGGAGTCCCTTAGTGCCTTCTAATTGAGTTCTGCCATCACCATTATCATCATCATCATCATCATCATCATCATCATCGGCAACACATTTTTGGCTGCTGGAAAATCCAATTGACTTTCACCATGGACATCGTCTCCTGCGTGGCAAAATCGCCGCAAAAAAAAATATGCAGGAAAAACTAGGAGCATAGCCATGAAGGCCACGAACGAATGGGAACAGAGTAAAAGAGATAGAGAACAACCAAATGGAATTAGGGTCCTTGTGGGACCTGGGACCGGGGTCCTGGTGCTGTTGCATGCCATGGCCATGGCCAAAATCGAAATCGAAAATTTGGTTTACGTAATTAGACGTGAATTTTCCGCAGGAATCGACACTGAACCGAAAGGAACGTGAAAATTGTGTAATTGTGAAAACAAAATTAAAGTATTAAGGTAAAAAGCTAAGCTGAAATTGATCATAAATAAGCTTACAAAGCTTTAATTTCCATTTGGAATGAGACTCTGTGCCAGTTTTTCTTGGGTTTACTCTTTTAAGCTTCTAAAGCTGGAAAAGGGTATAAAAAATGAAAAATAAAACCAAAAAAAATTTAGAATGCTCAAGAAAAGTACTAAGAATTTGTAAACCCTTAAAAATGTATTTGAATATATGCAATATCATATTTTAGAAAACATTTCAAGTGTACATTTTGTGTGTAAAATAATTTAGCACTCTTGGGCATTTTTTTTAAGAGATTTAAGAACCTTGGTGATTTTTGTAGCATCATAAAGTAGGGAATAATAATTTATAAAAATTAAAATCCTGGCAATTTTAAACTTATTTCAATTTAAAATAATTTAAATAGATGTCCGATTTCGAATAGTAAATTAGTAAACATAAAATTTCATATTTTTCTCAAAAACCCAAGCAATTTTTTATATATTTAATCAATTATAAAATATTTTGTAATATTAGAAATTTCCAATATTTTTTTCTCTGTACTTTTTTTCCTCTGAAAATCTGAATTTACTTCTGGTAAGCCAAAACCTTCTACCCACGCCGGAAACCACTAAATGCATCTCATTTTGCCATTTATTTCAAAACCTTGTACTCGGGAATCCACTGAATATTTTTTTCCAAAGAAAAATCAGATTAAAATGTGGGCTTTAATTATTTTACTGAGAAACCCCTGTTTGTGTTGGTAAATGTTCTCAGTAGGATTTGGTTGTAGGTTTTTTTTCAGGGGAAAAATCTTGGCACAGAAAAGCTTTTGGCATCTTTACTAATTTTTCTGTTAATTGGAAACAAATGATGACTGAAATTCAGGGAAATGGCTTAAAAGAAATGTTTAAAATACCCTTTCCTTGATGTCCTTTACAAAAATATAGAAATAATAACCAATTATATAATAATAATATGTATTTGCTTATATTTGTTTTTGTGGTGTGTGTGTGTGTGTGTGTTCATAAATAAAAATACTTAGGAGGTAAACAAGCAAAAATACAAAATAATAATAATTATAAGGATAATAATAGTCAGAAAAAAAAGAATATAGAAAAAAAAACAAAAAAAAAAAAAGATAAACACAAGAGTAAAATCAAGGTAAACTTAAAACTAATAGTGTTAAAAGTGTTACGAGCTAAAACTTAGACCAAGTCTGTGTGTTTTGCTGTTGCCCAGCTGCTTAAATTGGGTTTTTTAATGATTTTAACTGATTTTAACAGACTTTTATGTCATTTTGAACATCTTTTAATGACGTTTCTGGGGCTTTTTAAAGCATTTTATAGCTTTTGTTAGGATTTTACTACATTTTTAGGTTGATTTTACTGTGATCAACAGTTGATTTTACTGTGATCAACAGTTGATTTTACTGCGCTACAAGGAAGAAGCAGATTTTTAAATGATTATCCAAGATTTTCTAGGATTCTCCACCTAGACTTTCTCCCTTTAGACATTCTCCGGCTCGGGTAGCTTCCGCTCGCAACAATGACAGACAAGGGCATTGAGACGCTGTCCAATGGCCGACCAAACGGTCATTGACATGGAGGAGACCTCGCAGCTGGATGTGGCATCCGCTGGCTGTTGCAGCTGACGTCGCTCCTCTCGATCGTCACGATCCTCCTCCTCGTCTTCTACGTCAACATCATCCTCATCATCATCATCATCATGTTGCTGCTGCTGCTCCTCCTCGAAATCCCTGGCGCTCCCCTTGTGTCAAATCTTTGGCCCCACCTCCGAGGAAGAGCCACTGGCCAAACCCATTTCCACACTGAGACTGGGTGGAACCAAGGTTACAACGCCAGTGGCTTCATTTGTTGTGATGATTCCACCGCCACTTTGCAGGGTATTGCTGCTGGGATGACGACTGCTGTCGCTGGAGGAGTAACGCATCATGCCGGGCACATCCAAGCTGTAAGCACGATGACGCTGATGGGAGTCGCTAGCTCCTCCTTGGGTAGCCAAGACTTCCACTGCTGCTGCTGCTGCTGCTGCACCTCCTCCCTTTGCCGGTGAACCATGCACCACATTGCAGCACATAACCACACCGGATTTGCCTTGATCCTGGCTAACCACATCGGCCAGACCATTGGCATTATTGTTGGCCCGACCAGAGCTAGAGCCGGAGCAAGGACTGCTGCGTGTGCTGCCAAAGCGTTTGTTGCCCTTGTCAAAGCTGAAGCTAAAGTAGTCGGAGAACTGGCGTAGTCGGGACTTCCAGGTGCTGCTGCTGCTGCCGCCCGAGGAGGGTCCTGGCAGGGCAGCAGCAGGTGCCCCTACACCTCGAGCACTGCTGGCACTGCTGCGTGTGCTGCCATTGCTGGGCAGGATTTGTTCGGTCACCACCATGGGCGGTGGTGATATATTCCCATTCGACGAAGAGGCCAATACGGGCAACACTGGCATTGGTTTCACGCTGGCCTTGCTGGCCTTGCTTTTATCCCCCTCCTGAGAGGCATCCTGGACAGCAGCGTGCATTGGTGGAGCAACGTCTTCGTTCTCGGAATCACCAGCTTCGGTGCGGGCCAGAAGTTCCTTCAGCTGACAACTGCCCGGTGGCACATTCGTATTGGCATTGGTATCCTGCGGAATGCCCACAACCACACAGCCACCACCACCACCACCACCACCACCAGCACCTCCTCCTCCTGATGTGGTCTCTGCCAGGCCGCTGCTGCGATTGTGGCGTCCGTAGAACACATTGCTGTCGGAGATCACCTGGGGCAATCCATCCGAGAGCCTTCGATTGTTGCCACCGCTGCTGTACTGATCCAGGCTGACCGCCCGATTGTTGCCAAAGTGACACCGATTGCTGTGATAGCCATGGATGTTGCCATAGGAGTTACGAATACGTTGGCCACCGCCGCTGCTGCACAGTTCGCCGATCATCGAGGGACGCTTCTCGCGGGAGGATTTGCGGGAGGTGGAGTGCGAGGATTTGCTTCGATTGCTGCTGCCTTCGGTGTCCACTTTGAATTTGGATGTCTTCTCGGCCACCTGAGGGGGGTTGAGAGTGGGGATTAAACAGAGCAGGAGAAAAGGGTTTAGTTAGGGAACTGTGGCTGTAAATGTCTCTATATCTCTATAACTCTCTTAAAATGACTTTTTTGAGAGAGAGAGAGAGAGAGCTCTCAATGTGTCTTTTAATGTACTTATCTAAATGTGCCTCTAAATCGTTCTCTAAATTTTTCTCTAAATGTCTCTCTAAAACTCTCTCTCTGTCTCTCTCGAAATTCTTCTCTCTCTCGCAAAATTTTTCCCTAAATCTCTTTCCCAATATTTTTTCTAAATTTTCGCTAAAAGTCTCTTTGAGTCTATTTAGAAAATTCTCTATAAGTCTCTATCCTAAACTTTTTACATAGTTCTCTGAAAATTTCTTCAATTCTCTCTCTAAATCTTTCCTAAATGTCTCTCTAGAACTCTCTCTGTCTCTCTCGAAATTCTTTTTTCTCCCTCTAAATTTTTCTCTAAATCTCCATCTAATTGTGTCTCTGAATCTCTCTATAAAAATCTCTCTAAATCTCTTTCTTTGTCTCTCTAATTCTCTAATTATTTCTTTATATTTCTTATATTTGTCTTTCTAAATGTATACCTAAATTTTTCTCTAAGTCGCTGTCTTATATTCTCTAAATCTCTCTCTTTAACTCTCTCTAAATCTCTCTTTATAACTCTCTTTAAATATGTCTCTGAATCTCTCTATAATTCTCTCTCTAAATCTCTTTTTATATTTCTCAAAATTCTTCTCTAAATATTTCTATATCTCTCTCTAAATGTCTATCTCAATTTTTCTCTAAGTCGCCGTCTAATAATTTCTAAATCTCTCTGTAAAACTATCTCTAAAACTCTCTCTAAAACACTCTCTAAAAATCTCTCTGAATCTCTCTTTAAAACTCTCAAAAATTCTCTCTAAATCTCTCTCTAAAACTCCCTCTAAAAATCTCTCTAAATCTCTCTCTAAAACTCTCTCTAACATTCTTTATAAATCTCTCTTTAAAACTCTTTATAATTGTCTCTAAATCTCTCTCTCTAAAACTTTCTCTAAGTCTCTCTCTAAATCTCTCTCTAAAACTCTCTCTAAAATTCTCTCTTAATCTCTGAAAAACTCTCTAAATCTCTCTCTAAAACATTTTTTAAAACTCTCTAAAATTCTCTCTAAATCTCTCTCAAAAACTCTCTAAATCTCCCTCTAAAACTTGCTCTTTCTCTAAGACTCTTCTCTATCTCTCGCAATTCTTCTCTTAATATTTATTTATCTCTCCCTAAATGTCCCTACATTTTTCTCTGCATACTTTTTTCTAAAACTCTCTCAAAAACTTGCTCTATATTTCTCTATATTTCTCTAATTTCTCGAAAAACTTGTTCTATATTTCTCAATATTTCTCCATCACTCTCCTTATCTCGCTCTCTCTCTATATTTCTCTCTCTAAATGCCTATATAAATGTCTCCTTGCCATCGAACTTACATCCACTTCGGTGGCCGTTTCCGAGTCGCCACTCTCGCTGCCTTCGGGCAGATCATGAAGCTCCGCTGCCATGCCTCCCGGCTCATCCACGGATGTCCTCGAGGCGGACTTTTGCGATGGGATGCTGCGGCGTGACTTGACGCTGATGCCAGACCCTGAGCGTGGCATTTGTGGGGATACACTGCCGGCGGTGTTGCTGCCTCCTCCTCCTCCAGCGTTGCCTCCAGTACCACCGCCACCTCCTCCTCCTCCACCTGAACCAGTTGCTCCTCCTCCTCCTCCTCCGGCGCTGCCGCCACCACCAGAGCCCTGCAAGTTGCCCTGGGCCTTGTCCAAGCTGAGCTTGTCACTGGCCCCGCCCGGTGTGCTGACCATCGCGGCGTTGGAATCAATGGTGCCGCTGTTGCTGTCCGAAGTCGCTGATGTGTTGCTGTCTGCCACCGACTTTCGGGTTTTTGTCTGGGCATCGTTCAGGCGCCTGAAGGAAAGAAAAAGATTTTAAATGAATAATTAAAAAATTAAATACATAATTTAATGAATTAAAGGAATTAAGGAATTAAGGAAACAAGCGCTCACCTGTAATACTCCAAAGCTATGCGCACGGGTATAATGATGAGGTCCGTCAGCTCGGGCACCAGTTCCCCCAGTGCCTCGAACAGCGGCAGTAGCACCAAGCCAATGAATCGCACCTGGGAGCCCGGCTTGCTGACCTTGTCCGGATCCATGAACGGCGTCACTGGCAAACCCTCTGACTTTTCGGCAGCACTTTGGGCAAAAAACTCTTGGAGCAGGCGATCCAGCCAGGGTTCAGCCACATCCATGGGTCGGGCCTCGTTCGAAATGTCCGCCACCTTGATCAGGATCATGCAGAGCTGCAAAAAAAATATTTATAAGGGTTAAAATGGGGATTATATTATATTAGGAAATAATTTAGGAAATATTGCAAACTTTTTGATATATCAATTAAACACTTTTAAGCAACATTTAGTATCAATTTAGAAATCTATATAATATCAATCAGTAAATCGATAAAATATCAATTTACAAATCGATAAAATATCAATTTATAAATCGATAAAATATTTATTTATAAATCCATAAAATATCAATTTATAAATCGATAAAATGTCAATTTATAAATCGGTAACATATACATTTTAAATCGATAAAATATCAATTTATAAATCTATAAAATATCAATTTATAAATCGATAAAATATCAATTTATAAATCAATAAAATGTAAATTTATAAATCGATAAAACATTAATTTATAAATCAAGAAACTATCAATTTATAAATCGATAAAATGTAAATTTATAAATCCAGAAAATATCTATTGATAAATCTATAGAATACCAATTTATAAATCCTTAAAATATTAATTTATAAATCGATAAAATACCAATTTATAAATCGATAAAATATCAATTTATAAATCGATAAAATATCAATTTATAAATCAAGAAAATGTTAATTTATAAATCGAAAAAATATGAATTTATAAATCGATAAAATGTCAATTTATAAATCGATAATCGATAAATCAATATTTTCTGATAAATTAGCATTGTAACTTACCAGATTGATGTGGGCACGGTTACTATAGTCGAAGACGGGCGTTATCTCCATGAACTGGGTGAGGATTTCATTGTGACGAGCCATGTCCGTAGCCAGAATGCAACGAATGATGCCCTCGCGAATGGTGCTAAAAGTGACAGAAAATAAGAAAGAAAATGAATTTTAAAAAAAATGTTGTTAACTAGAAAATTGAACTAAATATCTATAATATTTTTATTAGATTTTCCCAAAGGTTCTTAGCACTTTAGAACCCAAATCAGACATTTTCTTAATTTCGTTTTGGTTCCACAAATTTGTTAGCTTCAAGTGAAGGTGAAAAAAAGGAAACCAGAGGCAAAAAAAAGGAAAATACAAAGGCAGCAAGAAAACCAGAAAAGCACGACTCTCGTGTGAGCAGTGAAAAGTGTTTACGGTGGAAAAACAAGGCCAATGAAGTGCTTTTCCCGGAAAAATGGCCGGGAGACTGACAAATGCAGCGCGTAAAATATCAAATTGCATTTCGCTTTATTTGAAATTGAGGCAGCCGCCGCCCAAGACAAGAGAGTGTCGGAAAAGCGTGTGGAAAAGCGTTGGTAAAACGACGGGAAGCGTCCAGGTGAGGCGAGGTAGAAAAAAAAATGCGTGCCAGCTGGAAATTGAATTGAATTTTTCATGTCAAGCAGCATTGACACGGGGGTGGGGGGCCGTTGGTGGGAAAACTCAGCACCTCTTGCACCTTGCACACTTTACTTTTCACCAGCCAGAAAATCTATATACATATAAAGGCTATATATATATATATGTTTTTATTATTATTATTATTATTATTATTTTCCCATTCGAGACACACGTCGGACGTCGTATTAACGACAGCTTTCTTTTTCCTCTCTCTCCTCAAATAGAATTCCACTGAAAATTGAATGGAAAATTGCATCTCCATCAATAACTAAACAATTTCTGACAGCCTGACGGGTTTACCTTGGTTGCCCGCCTAAACCATACAAAAAATATATAAGAAATATGAAAGTAAGCCGGTTATGTGTAGGGTTGCTTAAGTACATAAATAGGTTTCTAAGAAAAGACATGAAAATAGCTTTAAGTTAATTTTTAGAGACAGTAAAAAAGCTATGTTAGGGGTCGAGGCATTTTTCTTAATTTTTTTAAATGTTTAAATAAAATATGTCAGATTTTACGTATACGTAATATTTAAATTATTTAAAATTACGTATACGTAATATTTAAATTATTAAAAATTACGTATACGTAATGTCATACATATGATGAAAATGCCTTCTTAAATATTTAATTCTTATGCTTATATTTATACTTATAACTTTCCTATTTATATTAGCAAATAATACAAAAAACAATTACGTATACGTAATATACAAGAAAAATACAAGAAAAAAAAAGTATACGTTATTTAATGTAATTTATATTTTGTAAATAAATAATTAGGCATTTCTAGAGTTCTAGAATCATCTTAAAAACCTTTAAAAGTTATTATTTTCTGTATATTCATAAATAATTATTAACTAATGACCAAAATAGTTCTTAAAATGTAATATTTGTTTCTTAAAAATTACGTATACGTAATGAATAATTTTATTTTTGTTAATAATTAACTTTCAATGACATTTCCACAGTTAAAAATCAGAAAGAAAAGTTCCAAGACTTTTTATTATAACATATTTTAAAATATTTAGAAATAAAAATGAAACGAGTTGCGTATACGTAATATTTTGGATACTTGAGAAGTATTTTATTCTTTAAACCGTTTAGAATAGTTTTTTAATAGAATTTCCAGATATTAAAAATCATATACAGAAGTTCCCTTTATATAGTTCTATACTCTTTTTGGTAATATTCACAGAATATTTAACCAATTAAATGTAAGCTCATCAATATTACGTATACGCAACATAATTAATATTCGCTGGACTTGCGGTTTAAGGAAAGAATTTGATATTATTTGCTTGGCTGCTGCTCGAATGAATGAATGTGGGTTGGAATGCCACTAATTCCACTTGTGACTATGATATCCCCTCAACATCTTCACATCATAACATCTTCACATCCTTATCCTGGAAAGTGAGTGCAATGTGCAGCACCTTGTGATGGCTTTCGATAAATTAATACCTGTTTGGTGGCTTGAGTTGGGATTTAATTAATAAACACAGAGAAGGGAATTAGCTGGAAATTGATTTGCAGCGCCAAGGATAACGCTTTGGAATGCAAAAGGATTCCCTTGAGTGTGTGTCTGTGTGTGTGTGTGTGTGTGATTCGTTTTATTATTTCTGTGGAAAAGCCAAAGAAATATATATCTACTGCTGCTGCTGTCAGCTTTCGTTGGCTTCAAAAATTCACTCCAATTAATATGGCAACTGCAGTGATTATCCTTTGCCGGCATTATCCCTGCCACAGGACTGATGCTTATGCTGATGCGGATGCTGATGATGATGATGAATTGTGAAGCAACTGTGAGGGGGAAGGGGCGAAAAAGCGGAAAATGCCGAGGACTGGCAGATGAGCAAAGTTTTGTGCCGACGAAAAACGGCAACTATTATGCGCTAATTATGACTAAATAATTGCATGAAATGCGCCGAGCGCCAAGCGTCGAGCGTCGAGCTCTGGCGAGCCCCCCCCCCCCCCCAAACCCCCAAAAAACTCAACTCGAAACTAATTTGCAAAAGCGTCGAGTGCCAAATCTGCCGCCAGCAGATCCTTCGCCACTTATCCTTGACACTTGAAGAAAATTATGACCAGTTTAATTAGGAATAAGAGGGAAAATGTTATAAAAAATGAATGCTTAATATGAGAAATTGTAGGGAATTCTTTGGTTTTATTTATGTGCGGGAGCTTAGGTATTATTTTTATTAAATAAACTAATTATTTTATTATTTACCTCAAGGGAAATATAATATTTAAACATGTATAAATATTTTTGCAATATAAAATATTATTTTTACCAAAAATATAATATTTAAATCTGTTTAATTATTTATTTCCGGTTTGAAAATTTAATATTTAAGCCTTTAACAAATATATTTAATAAGAAATGCTTTTTAAAATACTTTTATTGATAATAATATTAATTAAAATATTTTTATGGTCAGAAACTGTATTTTAAAACTGAGAATAATGTCAAATTCTCATGTATAAATATTTTTGCAATATTATTATTATTTTAACCAAAAATATATTATTTAAATCTGTATAATTATTTATTTCCGGTTTGAAAATTTAATATTTAAGCCTTTAACAAATATATTTAATAAGAAATGTTGTTTAAATTACTTTTGTTGATAATAATATTAATTAAAATATTTTTCTGGTCAGAAAATGAATTTAAAAACTGAGAATAATGTCAAATTCTCACTTAAAAATTCGAAATAATTAAGTTTCCAAATACTACTTAATTTTTCTTGGTTTTTGTCAGTGCATTTACCACTTTTCCCCGCCGTTTTGCTTTGCTTTGCGTGCTTTGATGATTTATTTTTGGTTCAAGTGAAGCAACAGCAGCAGCAGCAGCAGCTGGTTTCAAATATACCGCCTACACATCCTAGACATCCTTTGCCAGGACCAAGCACAACATCCTTTCTCAGTTTCTCAGTTTCAGTTCTTGTGTTTGTTTGAATTTTAATTAAATTTTTATATCTCCGAGGTCAGAACTTGAGCAAACAAAATATATGTTGTATATATTTTATATATTGATAGTTTTCTTATACACAAATTGAGAAATTCGCAATTAGGAGATGAGAGGAAAACTTGTGAGAAAACCCGGGTTTTTCCCTGCCTCCCTGCCTTCCCGCTGCACAATTTGTAAATGCATGTTAGCCTCGTAATTGCAATGGGACTTTGAGACTAAACCAAATAACTAAATGAGGGGAAAACTTCAAGCCAAGGCTGTTTGAGTTTTTGTGGGGGGAAAAAGAAATTCAAGAAAATAAAAACTAAATTACCAACAAAATAAAAACTAAATTACCTACAAAAAGAAAAATCTAAATTAACAACGAAATAAATTCCTTTTTAAGTCTAAATCTGTCTTTAAGCTTCCTTAGAAATTAGCTAAATATTCTTTGATTTTTTTCGGCTCACTGAATTAATAAAACTAAAAGACCTTAAGGCTCTCTCTTTGATTTCCCCGGGCATAATCGAACTTTAATCAATTGAAAAGCTAATCACAAAGAAGCGATAAGCTGGCTGCCTTCCTTCTCCTTCCTCCTCATTCGCTCATTTGCTCAGCGTTGTGATTTTTTATCTCCTGTGTAAACTTGACTCTCAACTTTATTAAAAAGGCAATCGTAGCGCGCTTTCCGCTCAGGAGATACAATGGCATTACACGGCGAGAAATTAAAATTAAATATTATAAATATTATTATAGAATATAAAACGAAGAAAGTAGTTTGAATTTTATTATTTATTTACATTTTTCAAGAAATTGTATTATTGTATTGTATTGTATTATTATTAATTTACTCATCATATCAAAAAATATCGATAATATCAAAAAATATCGATAATATGGTACATTTTGATCTTATAAAATTTTTAATAACAAAAAATGGAAATTTAATATAAAAATATTGATACCATCGTTAATTTTAATCCTAAGAAATAAATAATATAAAAATTATAATTGAATATATTATAAAAAGAAGAAAGTAATTTGAAATTTAGTTATGTTTACATTTTGCAAGAAATTGTATTAGGGATATTAACGATTTGATAGTTAGACAAAATATATCATAAAATCCCAATTTAAAATATCGATAAATGCAAAAAATTATCGATAATATTCTAAATTTTGATCATATACCATTTTTAATAACGAAAAATGGAAATTTAATATACAAACTTTATTATTTTAAAATTAATTATATAAAATAATGAGAAATTTTTTATATTAAACAAAATCTAGCTTTTTTAAGTGTACTGTCTTTATTGTTGTGTGTGTGTGTGTGAAGGGCAAATCATTGAAGGTGGCCAGCTAATTTGGTTTTCCCTGGCACAGTCAGTGAATGATAGAAAGAGAGAGAGAGAGAGACAGTTAGAGTGATAGAGAGAGACAGCGAGTGTGAGATGATTAATTGATTACGCGTGGGCTCTGTGATTTAATGGTGAAGCCGCCCCAGCGACTTGGCAGGAATCTGTGGGGGACTCCTATCTCGGGTTTCATCTTAACGATTTGGCCTTGCGACGAGCTCAGGCAGCAAGCACGTTTCTCGATTTTTATTTCATTTCATTGAGTGGAAATTAAAGTTTGCATTAAGATTTAAAGTCATTAATTTATATGGAAACCTGGTCACATTATACGATTTGTTTTCTATATAATGAGTGTGTTTTTTTGGCAGGTTTTATATTTTGCAATTTATTTTTGATGAATTTTTTCGGATTAATTTTTTCTGATTAATCTTTTCTGTTTATTTTTTTCTGGATAATTTTTGTATTAGATTTAAAGGCACATTTAAAATGTGTTTTATATTGAGAGGTGGGCATACTATTAGCATTATATTATTCCTGTTCAAGACAAGTGATTGCTCTTCTTTTTTTAAATAAAAACTATATTAAATTCTAGGTTTTAAGGCAAATTGAAAAGGTGCTTCATATTCAGAGCTGGTCACACTATGCCCTGTATTTTTTTAATGCTATTTTAAAGGTTTTTCAATATTATAATTATAATAATTATAAATAAAATAACCTATTTTCTATATCAACTATTAAGATATTCTGAAAAAAGTGACCATAAGCTGAAAAGTAAGAAAAGTTACTTTTTTAGCGTTGGCCATATTATTTCTTTTTATAGATTATACCCAGAAAATAAATGTAACTTGTATTTTTTCTTAATAAATAAGAAATACTTTGATCAACTCTCGTTGAAAAACCCCACTGATCACTTTGAGGCCTTGCTGAATGTCAGGCACGGTTATCGTGGGCAGCTTATCAGCATCGCTCCAAAGCCCCGGACTTGGATGCGGATTAGAACTTGGCACTTGGAACGGGCGAGAGAGAGAGCGAGGCAAATCAGTAAACAAAAAGCAGGGCTGACGCTATGGAGCTCCACAACGCGACGATCAGAATTGGGATTATCCCGATACTCCTCCTACTATGGGTGAATTCGGCACATTCCCAGGACTGCCAGCAGCTGCAGGAGCATGACATGGACGCGGAGGAGTTGCCGTGCGAGAACTTCTATCAGCATGCCTGCGGCAATTGGTATGCGAATGTTTTTCAACGCAATTTGGGGGCTCACGACATGCACTCCAAGTGGAGTGCAAACCTGAAATTAGAGCTGATCCATCACTTTGAGAATGTGGATGCCTCACCGTTGGCCAATTACTATAGAAGCTGCTTGTCTGCGGGTCAAACGGTTCTCTCTTATACACAGACAATGGCACGGAGTGGAGCCAATTTTCCATTGCTGGAAAATAACTTGACAAGGATATCAGCTGGAAGCTCCTCCTCCTTTGACTGGGTCTTGGCCAATGCTGCCCTGCGACAGTATGGTGCCCAGGGATTATGGCGACTGCTGGTCCAGGACAATTGGCAGTCCGCTGAGCAGAGAATTTTCTACCTGCTGCCACCACGCTTCGATCTTCTGGGAGAGGACACTATGAGTGAGTTTCTGTATCAAAGATACCTCAAGATCCTACTTATTGAGTTGGGTTTGCGAGTCCGAATGGCCGCCCTTCTGGCCGAACGTCTGGTGGAATTCGAGAAGAGTCTACGTCAGCTTTTACCCAAGGATGTGGAGCAAACGTTGGTGCTGCGAGAGCCTCAGGCTCTGAGGGAATGGGATCAACAGTTGCCGCAGCTTCAGCTTAAGCGTTACTTTGAAATCCTGCTCGAAGGCCTGGACTGGGATTCCTCCACTCTGCTAATTGTGGCTGATATGGATTATTTGCAGGGTTTGCAGAGGATTATCACTGGGAATCAACAGCAACTGGATCGTTTGGTATTCTCCACTTGGCTGCTGCTTCAGTTGCCGGCACACTTTGAGCTGCGGATGCATGACGATGAGAATTTGAGCTCCCAGCGGGATCATTGTCTTAATCAGTTGCGTCGTTTAATGCCCGCTACCCTGGGAAGACTGCAAATGGAGCTGGTTTTGGGTGAACATTACAGAGAGGAATATGACACGGCTGTCCAGCGTGTGGCTTTGCTCTTTCGAGATCTGAAGCTACAATTTGAGGCAGCTCTCAATGCCACAGAGGTGTTTGAACAGGATCAAAATACCCGGCAATTGGCCAGGGAGAAGCTAAGAGCCATGCGGCTAATCACGCCGAGATTGCAAGAGCCAACAGCAGGAGGAGGAGCAGCAACAGCAGCAGGAGAAGGAGGAGCAGCAGCAGCAGCAGCAGGAGAAGGAGTAGCAGCAGCAGCAGCAGGAGGAGGAGCAGCAGCAGCAGCAGGAGGATATGCAGTGGGATCAGCAGCAGCGGGCTCCTCAGCAAGCTGGGATGAAACCCTAATGCAGTTGTCCCTTAACCAGGCACGTCTCGAGTTTCGCCAGGTCTTTGGCGAGCCAGTGGCTGCCGCTCCTGCGGATCCCCTGGCCGTGAATGCCTACTATCGCCTCAAACTGAATCGCATCGAGTTGCCGCTGGGCCTGATGGTCACCTCCCTGCTTCAGCAGCAGCAGTGCAGCAAGGAACAGGATTCCCATACCCGCTTCTCGGCCGGACTGGGCTATATTATGGCCCACGAGATGGTGCATGCCTTTGACTATGATGGCATCAACTACGATGCCTCTGGCCAGCTGGCCAATGGTCAGTGGCCGGCCAGAGCCATCATTAGGTTCGGCCTGAGGGCCATATGTTACCTGGGCAATCGTTATAGCAATGCCACGCTGACGGTTAATGAGAATATAGCGGATAGTGAGGGTCTACGGCTGGCCCTGGACACGCACTTGGCCAAAAGGGGCAACTCGAGCTCGGATCTGAGGAGTTTTTTTGTGGCCTTTGCCCAGAACTGGTGCGGAGTGGCTACAGGGACAACGAAGACTCAACAGCAGCTGCACGCAGGACATGCGGAGAGGGTCAACAATGTCCTGGGCAATCTGCCGGAGTTTGTTGAGGCCTTCCAATGCAAGGCCGGCAGCCGCATGAATCCCGCCGACAAGTGTCGCATTTGGTGATCATTTGCTAAATGTTTTAAATATATTATATATTTTCTTATATAATATATTGTTTAAATTATAGTTAAAATTTGGGACTTTTTTGAAAGGGTTTTCGGTAATTTTATGATATTTTATGTAATCTAGAATAAATATAAATTAAATATTTGATTTTCTGCATTCCTGAAACTTGGTTAAATGTTGAACTTAAAGAATGACTCAAAAAGAATAATAATTTAAAGCATAAAAAGAACTTTAACAATGAAAATTAAGTGTATTTAATACATTTTGTATATAAAATTTAAATTTAGAAGGTTTTTCAGGCTCGCTTTCTATTTTTTTAATATTTTTTTTATTGTTTTGTTTTATTTATTTATTGCTATTTTTTGTTGCCCCCTTTTTTGCTATAGGTATTTTTTTAGTATTTTTTAGTATTTTTTTTTATTTTTTTTTGGTATTTTTCTAGTATTTTTGTCGTATTTTTTACTGTTCTTCCTTTTGCTGTTCTTATTTTTTCACTGTTCTTATTTTTTACTGTTCTTATTTTTTTGCTGTTCGTATTTTTTGCTGGTTTTAATTTTTTTTGTTCTTATTTTTTGTGTAATTGTTTTTTTACTTTTCTTGGGAAAAATACAGCCAGAAGTGCAGGCATATTGGTTTTGGTTTGTCCTGAAATTGGCGGTTGGCCGCAATCAAATAAAATGCAACCACGCGTAACCTGGCTTGTTGTTTGTTATGGCCACGCCCCCTACCCCAGAGCCAACCCACAGCCCACACACAACACACACACATTCACAGCCCACACAAATATAGCCGAAATATTGAAGAGTTTGCCCCCCAAAAAAACTATGCAACCAAAAAATAGCACAAGAAAAAATGAATAAAAAATAGTTGAAGGAAATAGGTTGAAAATCTGTGTGTGAGAGGGTGGGGGAAGGTGTACGAGCTGAGGGACAGGTGTTCAGGCAACAGTTTTGCATTTGAGAAGGCGGAAAATGCCGTAAGAAACAAATAAAATGTCAGGAAAAATGAAAATATAGTACAAATTAATTATTTTTAAGTATTATTAAGTATTAATATATATTATTAAGTATTAATATAACAATTCTAGTTAATTAAATGATAAATAAATTAGTTTAAGCTTTGAAATAAGTATTTTCTTATAGAAAACTAAACAGTTCTCTGTCTTTGAACTATTTTACAATTCCATTTGCCTGTAGAATTTCCCTAAAGCATATTATTAACTAGGTTTTAGGGGGATTTTACTCTAGGCATTACTCATTCAAATGATGTAACAATATTTGCTTATTTAGTTTTGGAAATAATTACACAAGACAATGGGAAATTTGCAAAATGCCAAAATGCCAAAATGCCAAAATGCCAGCCTGCAGTCAACATAAACATAATGCTTAATAATCGCAATGACAACTGTCTTCCTCCTTCTCCTGCTCCCTTTCCTTTCCTTTCATTTTCCCTTAGCTATTTTCCTAAGCACTTTCCTGAGCAGCATTTTCCTACATTTTCCTCTTGATGATGATGCCTGGCATATGCTGACAAGTTTTGCCATCAAAAACTCCCAAAAGTATCCCCCAATAGTTTATGCACGCAAAACTTGCCAAGGAAAATGGTTGGAAAATGCTGCTGCTCCTCCACTGATTGCGTTCCTTGTGATGCTCATCACCCCCCAGTCTCCAGTCTCCAATCTCCATTTTCCATTTTCCACTTTCCATTTTCCATTTCTCCCCCCCCCCCCCCCCCCCCCCCTTTGGCCAAGTCAAAGTCGTGGCTGCAGGATGAGAAAAAGCATTTCGCCGGCTAATCCACTTAATTAGTGTTTGCGGAATATTTTCCAATATAAAATGCATGCAATGAGCGTGCAGGAAAAAGAAACAAAAAAAAAAGAGAATGAAAGACAGGAAAGACAGACTCGGGGAAAACCTCGGAAAAGGCGGGAAAAAGCGGGGTTTTAAATGCGCGTTGGAGTTGGGGGTCAGTTAAGCGCGGAAAAAGCTTCGCTAAGCCATCAAATAGCTTTATTATATAAACGCGTAATCTGTGGCAAAAGATAAAACAAAAACAAAAACAAAAAAAAACTAAAAACTTGTTTGCTAGTTTAATTATATTTATAAAAGGTTTCTAGATTTTTTTGTTCTAAAATTAAATTAAGGCTTAAATAAAATGGGTTTTAATGGGGTTTTGGATGCAGTTTAGGATTTGTCTTATAAAAGGAATTTCTTGTAGACTTTGAATCTTATAGAACAGATTTTAAATAGGTTTAGTTTTTGTTTTTTCAGTAAAAAAAATTTGTTTTTTTACTGAAAAATAATTTCATTTAATTAAAGACATTTTCCTTGGACCCTTGTTTGTTTCTAAAACTAAATTAAGGCTTAAATAAAATGGGTCTTTATATGGTTTTAGATACAGTTAAAAGATTTGTCTTATAAAACGAATATCTTGTAGACTATGAATCTTAATCTTGTATTTAATAGATTTTAAATAGGTTATTTAGGTGTTTCTTTCAGTAAAAAATATTTCGCTTCTCTTAGAAATAATTTCATTTAATTCAAGACATTTTCTTTGGACCCTAGTTTGTTTCTAAAATTAAATTAAGGCTTAAATAAAATGGGTTTTAATGGGGTTTTAGATACAGTTTAAGATTTGTCTTATAAAAGGAATTTCTTGTGGACTTTGAATCTTACAGAATAGATTTTAAAAAGGTTATTTAGTTGTTTTTTGTCAGTAAATAATATTTCGCCTCTCTTAGAAATATTTCCATTTAATTAAAGACATTTTCCTTGTTGTTCCCTTGTTTATTTATAAATACTCCTCCTCTTGCACAATTAAGTAGCTAGTAAATCGGTTTCGATTTAATTTAATTACTTGTAAAATCGATTGCTCAGTGGTAATTATTCGATGGCATTCAATTGCACTCGAACAAAGGTAAAAGGTAAGGCCAAAAGGTCCTTCCTTCGTCCTTCCGTTCCCTGTAAGCGAGCTGAAATGCCCGGGATTATGTCGTGTCCTGGCCAATTACAGCTTAATCTTCATTCGCAACCGAACCGCGCTGGCAGTCAGAGCATAGTGGAAAAACCGTAGAAAACCCGGGGAAAAACCCCAAAAGAAAAGTATAAGAAGAAAAACAAGACATTCGTAGCAGCTTCAAGGTTCAACTCGCTTTTTCTGTTTCAACTTTTCTACTTATGCGCGGAAATTACCCTCGAAGGGATATTTCCAGGAAAGAGTTTATACTTTTTGGGATGTATACATAGCAGAAATGTTTATATTTGAATTTTTTAGGGTTTTTCTTTAGGTTTATAACAAATTTAGATTTAAACAAATACTATTTGAAATAATATTTGACTTATTTTTGTTCTTAAATGATTTTTTATAATTTCTACTGAAGTTTATTTAATTTTAATTAATTTGTAATTTATTAAAAATATTGTTTAAAAATAAGAAATGCCATATTTTAATTATTAATCATTTTAAAATGATTAAAAAAGTATTGAAAAAGAAGATAATCAGAAAATTAATATTTGGAAAGCTTTTTAATTTAATTTTTCTTCGCTTTTAACATGCTTTTATTTATTTATTTATTGACGATTAATCAGAAATTCTTTTTATTAATTTAAATATTCCTTTAAAAATTGTTAATTCATTTCAAAATTTTTTATTCATTTCAAAATTATGAAAAACGCTGAGAGAATCAGAAAACTATATAAATAAAATAAAATAAAAAAGAAAAACTTGTTAAAAAGTTAGATACATTTTGAAATATAAGTAAAATATATTTTATTATTATACAAATATTATATAAAATATGAAAAAACATATTTTTATGATGCATAAAATATATTTCAAATATATAAATAATAATTAAATGTTTATGCAACAAATTATGAGGTATTTACACCATTTCCACCGATTTTCCTCCTCATTATTGCCTGGGAATTTTTCTTTTTAAATAGCAAATCAATAGATTTCACAGTCGTGCCTTGGCAAGGATTGCAGTTTTCCTTTCCCCCCTCCTTTTGTTTTGTTTTTTTTTTTTTTGGGGACTGGGTCAAGTGGGTGGGAGGAAAATGTGCATTGTGGGTGATGGGTGGTGGGTGGTGCAAGGTGGGCGTTGCAGCTGGTAGCCATAGCTGTTAATTACCACGGCAATGGGGCGAGCGTTTAATGCAACGCCATTTTGTACGTGCCGTGCATAAAGTGGCCCAAGCCCGGCAATTGGCAATTAATTGAGCCACGACGACGAGCCAGGAGCCAGGAGCCACCGCCACGACCCACTAAAATCCCCCAGAAAAATATATACACACACAGATACATATATGATATAAGCTTAAATCGGGGCTAGTCTCAGGGTCTTATAATAATTTCCCATAATAAATATATACTATAATATGAAAATGGAACTCACTTGAAGGTGTCGCGGCTAAAGTTCTTGAAAATATTGCATTCGGGATGCTCCAACAGGCGGAAGGCTATCGAACAGTGATGGTTCTCCAGCGGCGAGATGTCATTGTATCTGTGAAATATAAATAATAATTAATACAAGTATTAAGGGAAATATATCAAGTATTAATTTGAATTATGAATTTTTGAATTTCAATTATAAATTATTGAATTCCAATTCAAATAACTCCTTGAAAAATATTTAAATCTTAGAATAAAAACCCACCTGAGTGCCAGCTCTGTGCGGGCATTAATCTGATATATATTGTTATAGCCGGGATGATCAAGGTCATGGCAAATGCAGGACACCAGCAGGATTAGACACTCCAGATCGCCCAGGCGGCTCAGTAGATTCGCCTGACGCGTTATGGCATACATCTGGAATGGTGATTAAAATAAATACATTTTTTATTTAAAATATGTCAAATAATTTCTACTTCGTAGGAGTTTCCTAAAAATATAAAATACTAAATATATAAAATACTAAAAACATAAAATACTAAAACTAAATATATAAAATACCAACTACATAAAATACTAAATATATAAAATACTAAATACTTAAAATACTAAATACATAAAATACTAAATATATAATATACCAAATATAAAAAATACTAAGTATATATTATACTATATTATACTAAATATATTAAATACTAAATATATAAAATACTATATATATAATATACTAAATATATAAAATACTAAATATATAAAATACTAAATATATAATATACTAAATATATAAAATACTAAATACATAAAATACTAAATACATAAAATACTAAATATATAAAATACTAAATACATAAAATACTAAATACATAAAATACTAAATATATAAAATACTAAATACATAAAATACTAAATATATATAAAATAATAAATATATAAAATACTAAAAATATAAAATACTAAATACATAAAATACTAAATACATAAAATACTAAATATATAAAATACTAAATACATAAAATACTAAATATATAAAATACTAAATATATAATTTACTTAATGTATAATTTACTAATTACATCCTTGACTAAATATATAATTTCCCTTAATATTCTTTCATTGAAATTTCCATTTAATTCCAAGAATGTTCACCCTCTTCGTCTGTAGAGTCCTTGGTGCTCCTACTTTTACTTTCTGCGTGCGAACTTAATTTGTCTACTGCAAGTCCTTTGCAATTACGAGTGGAAGGACCACCAGCCACACTTATATCCCCTCCCCCCTCCCCCTCTCCGTTTTTTCAGCCTTTGCCTGTTTTTTTTTTCTTCTTCTTTTTTGGTTTTGCAAAGGATTCCCCTTAAGGAATTTCAACAGCGTTCAATTGAAGCGAAGCTCTTCGGAAAAGCAGCGCAAACTTTGCTCAGCTCTTGGCACTAAAGTTGCACAAAAAACTGCAGTGGTGATGGGTTCTTGAAATGGCGATGGGTTGAGAAATATCGAAAATATATAGTAAATATATTTTAAAGCTTTAATTGTATTTTTTTTTCATGATATTTAATCAATTTTTATAATTTAGCTATGACTTTAAAGCTATTTTTAAACTTAATAAAAATATAGATCCTTTTTTTATATCAAACTTCTGAAATTCTTAAATTTCTCGTTTGACAGTAAATAAATTTGATGCATTTAAGTTTGGTGGCAAGAAAATGTGTTTAATATTTCTAAAAATGTGCTATTTAATTGCGATTGTTTAATAATTGTTTTGATATTTTATTTCCCTAAGTTTTTAAGTGAATCTTCAATATTTAATTGATTTTATGGAACCAAAATGATGCAAAATTGATTAATTATGTTTTTAAAATTTTTGAAAATGATTAAGAATTTTTATGGATATTTTAATGCCGAAATGTATGTTTATTTACGATCCGCATTTTCATATTTTTCGTTATTTCTTTGGGTTTTTAAATAAACTTTAATTATATTATATGATTTACATTTTATTTTATTTAAAATTTTTTTTATTTATTTATTTATTTTATTCCATTTTATATCAAATTTGTTACATTTATTTGAAATTATTTAAAAAACGATTATTTCGATACATTAAATTATCAATATTTCCAAAAACGATTACTTTCGATACATTAAACTATCAATATTTCCAAAAACTAATACTTTCGATACATTAAATTATCAATATTTCCAAAAACGATTACTTTCGATACATTATCGATATTTAAACTGATAATACACCTACATCCCCAAGTTAAGTGAGGAGAATATTTCGCGGAGAGACTTTTTGGGGTCTCTGGTCGTAAAAGTTGTTGCACAACTTTCTGCCGCCATTGCGTTTACTTTGGCATTAAGTGCGAACGAAAGGGGTTCTCTGTGTGCGTGGGGGGGCTGGAGATCGGGGCTTATACTCTACATATATACATATATACATATATATATGTGTATGTAGTGAGAAAACAAAATCTCACTGGGGAACAAGTTCAGGGTGTGAAGTGGGGGTGCTGGTGCTGTGGTGCTATAAATTTATGCAAATGCAAATGCTGTTTGCGTTTCGAATTTCGCAAGTTTATCTAAATTCATTGTCAACAAACAGACGCAGACAACCGCCCACAAACACCGTCATACCATCCGATTTTCCCCGAGGTGTAGAAGGGGAGGTAGGTGGTGGGTGGGGTGGCTCTGGGCTTCTCTGCATTTTCCGCTTGTTGGAAAACTTTTCAGCGAACAAATATACACCAAGGAAATCAACGGCAGCGTCAGATGAAAAGTGCAGCCAATGGAAATTAGTCAAAGTGTTTGGTCATGCTGCCGCCTTTCCCTCTGGAAAATGCAATGTGGGGGGATGGATGGAGAGGATGGAAGGAGAAAAATGGGAGCTGGAGGGAGTTTTCCGTTCAATAATTTAAATTTACGCTCTTTTTTGATTGCCGCCGGATTTTTGTTTCGCCTGTTTTTGTGGGTTTGCGCCAAAAGCCGCTTAACGGCTTGACTGTCATGTCCTGCGAGCCCAGAGTCCTTGCATACACACACCAATGCACACATAAATATATATATATATATATTTATACTCCTTATATAGCAGAAATAATTGTAGGGGAAATTCTAGTATTATTTGCTTTTTGAAACATAAAATAAATAATTTATTTTAAAAGTAGAAAAGGTGAGGCTTTAAAAATTAATTATTAACTTTAGGTATTTATTTATTTATTTACTATTTATAAGGACTACAATTTTAATTATATTTTTATATATTTAAAAATATATTTCCTATAATTTGTAAGGAGTTCTTCTTTTCTACTAAGCAAACCCAACTTGCGTTTCTTTTTGACTTTTCCAACACTTTTTTCTTGTTCTGTTTATAACCCTACTTAAGCCTGAACTATGTTGTTTATAATAATGTTTTTTAATGTTTTACAATATTTTTTAATGTTTTTTGATGTTTTTTCAAGTTTTTTAATGTTTTTATAATGTTTTTCAATGTTTTTTAATGTTTTATTAATGTTTTTCAATGTTTTTTTGATGTTTTTTCAAATGTTTTTCAATGTTTTTTAATGTTTATTTATTGTTTTTTTTTTTAACAAACTCTCTCCTATTATTTTAACCGCAGCTGTTAGTTTTATGGACATGACTCGCCTATGCAAATGGGCATTCCCCCCATTGAATTGTAAAATACGCAACAACGCATATGGATCGCTGGGCAGCGATAAAAATGGATACAAAAAAAAAAATATACAAATAAAAAAGGAAGGAATAATAGAGAAGCCAAAGCAGAAGGTCGAAAAATTTTTAAGGATTTTTTAAGAGCAATATCCCTTAAGCCTTTAAGCCTTGCCACAGCTTAAACTTTGTTTTGTGGCATGTGTAAAGCTCAATTAGAGAAATGATTCCAAAATAATTGTCTAAGCTGTTAAGGTTGTTGAAAATATAAATTTTCATAAATTTTATGACTGCTTTTTTGCCCAGTGCAGCTTTACATGGTCAAAATGGCCATAAAATAACACAGAAAAAGCAAACAAATATGTTTAACTTTTGTACTCCTGTGTTTTCTTGTTGATTTTCGCTGCTGTTTGGCACATAATGCGGTTTATGGCAAACATATTTAACAACAGTGGAGAGGAGCAAAAAAAAGAGTAATAATGCGATTGTCGTAGTTGCGCTTGTGGCTGCAATTTTCCCTTTTTTTTTGTTGTGCTTGGCGTGGCCAACCGTGCGTATACTTGATGCGTATACTTGATGCCTTGCCTATCTGTGACTTTTGCAGCTCCTGGCGTCCTTCAGCCCCGCCCTCTGCACGTCACACTTACAATAACTTGCATTGGCTGCCATTGTTGCCACCCCCTCCAACCCTCCACCCCTCCACCCCTCAATCACCTCACCTGCCCGCCCTTTACCTGTTGTTGTTCTGCTGCTGCCTGGGAAAAATAATTTATTAAAGTTTTCGTTTCTTTTCCTTTCGTTTCGTTTCGTTTACGGTTCTCTCTCCCTTTCTCTCTCTCTTGTGTCTCTTGTGTCTTTTGTCTTAAGTTCTCTAGCGAAAAGTTGAGTTGCCTCACAGTGAAGCCTGCCTAAGTGCTGCCAGCTTGCTTTGTGGCAAAGTTTTCTTTTAGTTCTGTCTGCCATTGAGAGGCAAATGCATTTTAATTTATTTCAGTTCATATTTATGTTGCCACAAAGAGAGGGAAATTAGACAGCTTAAAAAATTGCCAAGGGCTTTATACATATATTTTTTTGGGAGGAGGAAACTATCGAATAAAATGATATCCTGTAGGTTTACAAGTCATAAAAAAGATATTTAGGAATTAGAAATTAAGATATTTAAGAATTTATAATAAAGATATTTAAGAATTCATAATTAAGTATGCATATTTAAGAATTTATAATAAGGATATTTAAGAATTTATAATTAAAACCAAATAAACTAGCTTTAGGATGGTTTTCTTCATAAATTTTTCATATAAACTAAATAGAATACTTTTTTAGGGATTTTGCGCTTCAAATAAAATAGAAACCAATTAAATGAATATATTCTTTGAAATTAAACGAATGAACAGAGCCTTTTCAGTGGGCTTAGATGTCCTAACTACCTAATTTTCTTGTTAAAAAATAAGATATCTTAAAAAAGTAATCTTAAAAAAGATTTCCATTGATTTTTCGTAATTTAAATATTTATATATACATTTTATCTATATTTTTTTCAGAGAAAACAAATGAATGCGGAACATCCTGTAAGGTTGGAAGTCCTTAAACAATTTCTGGATTATTTTTGGTAAGTCAAAAAGAACTCAATCTTAGCTTTAAAAGACTTTCTATATTTTAAGAATGTTTTCTGCCCAGAATTGTTATAGAAACTATTTATTTTAAAGAGAAACTTTACGAATGAGAAATATCCTGTTGGCATAAATGTCCCATTTTAATTGTTAGAATGACTCCTTCACTGATTAAACAATATAAAACCCTTCGAAGATATCAAAAAAATCAAAGATTGAAAATTTCATTGATTTTAATTCGTATTTTAATGCTTATAAAATTCCAAAAAAATTGTTTTTTTTTATTTTTGTTCGGATATGGCTTAATCGATCCCCCTTTTAATGCTGTAGGGTCGGAAATGACTCCTTCACTGATTTAAAGACAAAAAACCCTTCGAAGGTATCAAAGAAATCAAACATTGCAAAATTCATTGATTTCAATTCGTATTTTAAGGCTTATAAAACTCAAAAAAAATTGATTTCTTTAATTTTTGGTCCGGACATGGCTAAGTCGATTCTCCTTTTAATGCTGATCAAGAATATATATGGTTTGTGGGGTCGGAAATGCCTCTTTCACTGATTAAATGATAAAAACCCTTCAAAGGTATCAAAAAAATCAAAGATTGGAAAATGCGTTGATTTTATTTAGTATTTTAATGCTTGTAAAATACCAAAAAAATGGAATCTCCTTATTTTGGTCTAAACATGGCTTAATTGATTCTCCTTTTAATGCTGAACCCTTCGAAGGTATCAAAGAAATCAAAGATTGCAAAATTCATTGATTTTAATTCGTATTTTAATACTTAAAAAATACAAAAAAAAATTGAATCTCTTAATTTTAGTGCGGACATGTCTTGATCGATTCTCCTTTTTATTATGTTCAAGAATATATATGGTTTATAGGGTCGGAAATGACTCCTTCGCTGATTAACCTATATACCCTCTCTCTTTAAAGGGTATTTCTTTGGGTTTACAAAAAGAAATAGTGAAAAATGTAGCAAAAGATGCAACAACACCGCGGCAACTTTCATTTGCCAAAAATGTAGGTTAAAAAATGTTCCGTTGGCACTTGAGCAGCCAAGTGGGTCGCTGGCTCTAAGTGCTCCAGCTCGTCCTCGTCCTCGGTGGGTGATGGGTGATGGGTGGTGGGTGGTGGGTGATGGGTGGGTTGGTGTTTTGCAGGGTGGTTTTTGTGGGGTGGTTTTTTCGGTTACTATTTTTTTGTATTTTTGGGGGAACTGCACTGGGTGAGTGACCAGTGGCCTGACCTCACAACAAAAAGAAAAATAAAAGAGTGTTGGTGGTTTTTGCTATTTAAAAGAGAAACAAATTTCTTGGTTTCTTCTTTAGTTTTTATATATTTTGTATCTTTTTGGACTAAAAATAGGCCTTCTCCCAAGTCATACCTTGCCTTGGTTTATTTTTGCATTGTGAGGCTCAGAAATATATAATATATAATATATATATTTTCTATAGAATATAAGAATACATGTGAACATGTGCTGCTTACATTATATCGATTGAAAGGAAGGAAGGCAGCTTAGCTTCTTGGCATTTATTCCTACTTCAGCATGCATTCATTATGAAGGCTGCCTTGCCTTGCCTTTGCTTGCATATATTATTTGAAATTATATATAGCAAACATTTATATTGTGCTTTGTGTACGTTCAAGTATTTTATTAATAATGTGCAGAAGGACATTATTAGATCACAGACACACAATGGCCTTAGGAAGGGGGACACAACAGCCATTAGGCAGAAACTACAACTACAACTACAACTACAAATCAGAAATCAGAAATCTGATATATCCCAGAGAAAAAATTTCCTGAGATTTAATTTTCAATAGTAAATAAATCAGAAAAGGGAACATGGCCCCAGGACAGACCATTAAGAAACTATCCAATTTCACAGACAGTGGAGAGTGAGAGAGGGAACCTTTTTTGAAGAGCTTTAAGGTTTGCTTGGGGTTCTTAATTTAATTTGAGTTTGTAATTGATAAAGAGGGAAATATCTTAGTCAAAACTAACCAAAAATCTAAGATATATCTTTTTATCTGATATTTCTTATAATTTAAGTTTTGTTGTGATGATTTTTATTATTTATTGTGTGAGTTTAGCTTATAAATCTATTGATTTATTATTTCTAATAATCTCACCATTTGGGCAACGCAGAAGCAGTGCCGAAAATTATGGAAGGGCACCTCGTTGTAGTGCTTATAGACCTCGTAGAGCCACTCTCTTAGCGTATCCACCGGAATGCTAAACTTCTCAATGAATCCCAGCTCAACGAACATCGTTTGCATTAGATGGATGACGTCCGCGTCCCCCCATTCGTATGAATCGAAGGCCGGCAGGCGGAGGGCGGCCCTCACCTCCTCC